>JAUELH010285938.1:0-10855 GCA_031471375.1 Hermissenda crassicornis | reverse complement strand
GGGATGTTGTTATTTTAAATTTTAAATGAATGAGATAGAAATGTTATTTTTATTTTGAAAAGTAATTTATCAAGTCGCAATACAAAAGTATAATTTATTTTTATGCATATTCTTTTTTTTTCTTTTTTTAAACATCATAAGTAGTAGTAGACAAAATGGTTCACTATAATTCTACATAGGATGAAACAGAAAAACTTTTTATTTTTACCCAACATGAATTGTTTTTATGATCTAGGTAGGGAATGGTTTGATAGCCGACAAGCATCCCAAATCGGGAGAGGTGAGGGATATTATGGAACAACTGAGCAAGCAGTGGTCCCAACTCAGTGACAAAGCCCAGGACAAAGGAAACAAGCTCCGTGAAGCATCAGCACAACACACTCTCAACCGCGCTCTTGATGATGCCCAGGTATTTTATTTCATAGGTGGCCAATTTCTTTTATGTCATCTAAGTATTTTGAAGGGTCTACTACTATTCTTTCAGTTCATATAACTGCAATGTATAAGGTTATATATAATTATATAGTTTCTGTTGTAAAGCGCCTCTGAGCACCATTGGGTGGAAGCTGAGTGCTATAAAAGTAAAAAATTATCATTATTATTATTATTATTATAGCTATCCCCATCAATTTTAATATAGATGTGATCTCGTTACAAAAACCAATGTTCATTCTCCTCTCCTATGCAACGAATAGTGATTCAAGGAATATTCCACCATGAATTAGCCAATTTACAAAGGATAGAAAAAAATCTGAGAGATTGTGTAAAATCATAGATTGATTTTGCTTGAGCCAGCTGCTCTGAGATACCAAGAAATAAAGTATATTTGAGTGAAAGCTTATCCAGTATCCACTGATTCACTGAGATGACAGTTTCAAGATTTAAAAAAATTAACTCTCACCAATTTTAATTCTCACAGATTTTCACATACTGGTTGTTTGAAGTCTGAATTATAGGTAATGATAAGCTTGGCACTCAAGGTACTCACTGAAACAATGACATGATTTTTGTTACCCTTTCTTCCAATACAGGACAAACTGGATGAAATGGAAAAATCTGTGGCTAACCCAGACCTTGGATCAGACCTTAGAGGAGTGAAAGGCTTATTGAAGAAACATCAGGTAAAACTGTATTTCATGATGTTTATTGACATTTAATTGAAAAAATACCCTCAGCTATTTTTTAAATCGAAAATTTCAGATGAAATATAAAGGTTTATGTTTCAATTTGCACCAAGCATAAAAGTGCTGTGTGTGACATAAAGGGCAATAGACAGACAATGAAATGTTTTTTGTTCAGTGAATTTTGAATCACAGTTTTATTGACATTTCCACAGAACCTAGAGAATGATTTGGACCATCTGTCTGACACCATTCAAGACATCATTTCCCAAGGAAAAGAGATGGCAGATGCAGGACACTTCAACTCTGCAGGGATTACAAAGGCAGTGGATGACTTTAACAGAAGGTGAGACCATCATTTGTATATTTTAGCCATTTTTGTTAAGTTTACGTATTCTGTTTTTGTTTTGTATAGTTTTAAATCTTTAATACCTTTTTGTGCTATCACTGTTAAATTCTGAACTATTTTCTATTGCACATAGATAAGTTCCCCATTTGTGATGTCTTGTTTGCAGGTTTGAGAATCTGAAACCAGCGGTAGGAAATCGTAAGAAACTGCTGGAGGAGTCTTTACAGCACCATCAATTTGTCTTCAATGCTGATTTGGAGGTTCAGTGGATCAAAGAACATTTGCCAGCTGCTGCTTCCAACGACTATGGCAAGAACTTAGTGGATGCTGAGAAACTACACAAAAAGCACCAGGTTGGGATTTGTATGATAGATTATCTTTTTATAAGTTGGCTTGAATTTTGCATATTTTTAATGTACTTAAGTGGAATAGGGAAGAATACAAGGGGAATTTCGTTTTCAATGCTAACGTTGAGTAAAATCCTCCCGGTTTTGGGCAGGTGTTTTGGATGTTGTATTGGGTCCCTCTGCAAACATGATAATGGCCACAGGTATGCAAATACCATAAGTATGAAACAAATGTTGTTTAATACCTCTCTTATTTGTTTTGAATTGCATACGAAAGTTATAGAAACATTTTGATGAAGTTGAACAATTTTTTTTAATCAGGAATTGGACAGGGAGATTCAAGGCCACCAAGGGGCCATTGACAAAGTGTCCGGTGAAGGAGACAGGCTGATCAGCCAGCAACATAACAATGCCAAGGCCATACGAGACAAGAACCAGGAAATGCTTCTGTGTTGGGATGATTTGCTGAAGAAATCGAAGAACAGAAAGAAGAATTTGGACATTTCATTACAGACTCAAAAGGTGTGATGGATATGTTTTGTACTTATTCATGTAGCAATTTTGATACCTTCTTTATCTTAGTCTTCACTTTATTCTTTTTTTTTCCTTATCTGTCATTTCAAAATATTAAAAATATCTTTTTAATTATCTGTTATGTTGTCAAATACGAGTCCCATTTTGAAGTTTCTTGTAAATATCAATTTTTTTGCTAGTCTGGTATACACATGAAACAATGAAAAAGGGGGGAAAATTATTTAAGAAGAATTAATTTACTAACAAACACAAATACTTGACAACTTTCACCAGTAAAGAAAGAAAGAAAAACAGAAACACTTGATATATATGTATACTATAAAACTATATGATTTGGTGATTCTTTTACCAACCAATTTTTTTCTGTTTTCAGTATTTCTCTGAAGTGGCAGAGGTTGAGGCTTGGATCAATGACAAGATGGCACTGGTTTCAAGTGAAGACTATGGAAAGGATGAAAATGCAGCAGATAAGCTCCTCGCCAAAAATAATGTGCGTATATTATTGATCAGTATATTTCAACCTTTTGTATTTAAATAGTGCAAGAGACTTAATTTTTTACACCTTGTATTATCTCATAGAATTTAAGCGCAAAATGAGTTGCATTCATTGGCTTCCTTTTAAAAGTCTGTTATGTTGATATGCAGTCATGGATTTGGGATACAATTGTTTGATTTTTTTTTAGTGTTGTTTCACTTTGTAAGACCTTGTTGATATTGCTGTGGACTAATGCTGTGTTTCATCTGTTTTCATTGTACTAGGTGTTGGAGACAGACATTCAAACCTACCAGGCAATTGTAAACACACTTGCTAAAGAAAGCAATCGTCTCTTCAAGCTTGGCTACCCAGAACCCCAGGCCTTGAGGAAGGCACAGGTAAGGCAGGGAATAATTATCACTGGCAATTCTTTTCCCTTAAAAAATTATAATTTTCTATTTGCATGTTATTTATGTTATTGATTTGTGCGTAATATGATTTTAACAAAAATGAATGATGTCACAAACGTGTCAAAATGTTCAAATGATTCTAATGTGTTGGTAACCATAATCTCTCCAGTCAGGCAATAAATCAGGATTATGTCCATGTAGATATCTCAACTTATTGATTGTTATTCACCCTATATATCCTAGTGAGCAATTTGTGTACTATTTGTTTGATTACTAAGTACAGCATGTTAGTAATCATATGAGATTTTAGATGTGACCCCATGGTCAACACTAGATACTTCTTTTGTTAAAATGTTGTGGAGGATGCAATCATTGAAGATGTAAGATTATCTATATTTGGGGGCACACTAGATACATAAAATGAGATCCTGCTCCTCTTACATATGTTTTGTGAAATGTCTACAGGACCATTTGCAAGACAGTTTGACAAAGTTAAAACGATTGGCTTCTGAGAGAGGTGGCAAACTGGAAAGGAGCAAGCTCTTACATGCATACATGAGGGAAGCTGATGAGTTTGAAGCCTGGATTCATGAACAGATGCAAACAGCTTCCTCTGAGGAATATGGTCAAGACTTTGAACATTTGCAGGTACTAGGATTGACATGAAATGATTACATGTATAATCTTGATTCACAGGATAAAACTTACACTGAATATTCTCAACACTTTGTTTGATCTGGTAATAGAATCATTGTTTAATTTTCCTCACAAAATTGTCACAAAGGGCATTTGTAGACATAAGATATCATTCTGATTAATTTTTTTATATGCCATGCAATTTCAGATTTTGAGGGGCAAGTTTGATGAATTTAAAAGACTTGTAGATGCAGGTACAGAGAGGTCCAAACGTTGTGAACGACAGGCAAACTATCTGATCAAAGATGGAGGTTTTCTTACAGCTGAGGTCTCTGATAGGCAGGATCGTGTCAGGTAATAGGAAGCTATCAGTCTATACAAAATGTCAACATATGAAATGTATACATGAGAATGAACATCTGTTGAACATATATTTTATGAATCAAACACGCTGTAGATCAATGATGAAAAAAGATATAAACTTTGACTAAACTGCACTATTTAATCTGTTTCCTGCGATATGTATGTCTACCAATTTGGAGGTTGGGACATATAGTCTTTATTAATAAAAAGAATTAGCATTTATATAGCGCTTAATCTCCTCCCCCCCCCCCTCCCTCCCAAAAAAAAAAGAAAAACAATTTGAGGCTCTCAGCATCTTATTTTTTGTCTTTTATTTTTACTTTCTTGTATCAGAGAGGCATGGAATGTGTTACTGGAGACCACTGATAATCGTGATCAGAAACTGCATGGTGCTGGGGAGATTCACAGATTCAACAGAGATGTGGAAGATGCCTTGTCGAGAATTCAGGTAAAGATGACATTTATGTAGCACTCATATCCAAAGTGATACCATGCTCACGGTGCTTTACAGTGGCAAATTCACTTCCCCAGCCAATAGCAAACTTGCAGCCTATGTATACAATTTTTAGGACAAAGAAAATGCTGTCTTAATCGGTCAGGTACTCATTTACAGCTGAGTCCAGGTACATATTTTATCACTGAAAGTTAAAAATAAAAAACACTCTTGCTGAAGGGTGCCAAATGTAGATTAGACATGTTTTTTTCCTTCTGACATGTTAATGGGGCAGTGGTAACATATTTTCTTTGTAACCCAAAGGTGGTTTGAATCCAGGGTGAGACGTTCCTCAGACCTTTTATTAATTGTACAATTTTCTGGCCCAGTTTAACAGTCTCACCAGATATTTTATTTAAACCTTGAGGTCCTGTCAGTTAAATAGCCTAGAATGTGTTGAAAAGGACATTGAGCAATATATTGACATTTGACAGTTTAATTTTTCTTTCTAAGTTAGGTTTCCTGATGTAATGTTTCAAGATTTACTTAGAGCATAATTGTGTCCCAACAATTACACATATTTCTTCTCCCGTTGAGTTATATAAGTTTCATATCAGTGCGCTCATAATAATGCTGATTTATGATAATGAATATGATTATTTTGGTCACTTTTTATATATATCAGCTTAATATTGTGAGGCATTCCATAATATAATTATTATTTTTGTTATTTGACATTCAGGAGAAAAGTTCTAGCATCCCCGATGATATGGGAAGAGACTACAATACAACTCTCAGCTTCTTGAAAAAACATGAGGCTTTTGAAAATGATCTGGTGGCCTTAGAAGGACAGGTGAGAAGGGTTCAATATTTTTACAAAACTAAAGCAATTTTAAGCTTCCAAAATACAAGCATGTGTAAAATATGTACCAACCATTTATTCTTTAGTAGAATATTCCATCTACCAAAATTAATTTAGTTTCGTGGCTGTTACTGTTACAATTCATTTGTAAGGGTAAGGTGCAAGATTGATAGTTTTAAGAATTCCTCACTTCATTGCACAATTGTTATGAAAATGAAACCATTGACATTGATTCCCATTTATGCTCAACATAAAAAGCTTCAAGTCCTGATTGACGATTCCAACCGCCTTCAAGAAGCCTACCCAGGAGAGAATGCGGAGCAAATCTCACTGCTGCAGTCTGCCGTGGTGGATGATTGGGGAGACCTGCAGGCCAAGACAGATGAGAGGAAAGCAAACCTCTTGGCTGCTGCAGACCTGCACAAGTTCAATGCCAGTGTAAGTGGATCCAAATTAAACTTGTGTCCCTACGGTGTGGTTTTGTTGGGGGTTTTTTGTCGTTCATATTTTATTTATTGTTGTTGTTTATTTGTTTGCTTTACCAATAAAAAATTTGCCTTGTCTCTCTAAAAATAAAAAATAAATTACAAATGTTACATAATATCTAAGTTTTAAGGTTTAAATGACACATTATCATGCTAAAAAAAAATTGACATACATGAATTTTTTTTTATATGTGGGATATTGTCAACTTTGCTTGTATGTCAGTATATATGCAAGAATTAATGAAAATTTGTGCTGGATTATAATTGATTTGTTTCTATCATTTATAAGGTGAGAGATTTACTTGATTGGGCTAATGAGACAAAGAGAGAGATGAAAATGGACCATAATGTGAAGGATGTAAATGGTGCAGATCTTCTTAGACAGCGTCATGAGGAAATCAGGGCTGAAATTGAGTCCCGACAAGAAACTTTTGACTCAACTATACAGACAGGAGAAGCCCTGATTCAAAATGATCACTATGCAAAGAATGATGTATGTAGAATTTTTTTCTCATATAATTACTTTTTATTATCCCTAGAAATGTGTAACAAAGAATTTTATATAAACTGGAAATATAGTTTATGAATGGGAGAGATAATGCTCAAAATTCTTTTGTGATTTTTATGACTCTAAAATATTATGGGGCCATTAATATGCCTTGTAATAGCATTATAGGTGTGTAGACCAAGTCAGCCTCAGTTTTTTGGAAGAAGGGGGGGGGGGGGGTGTTTAGCAATCGATTATTTGAAAATAGTGAGAAAAACCATAAATCTAATTGAATATCCTGTTTGACAACTTGCTGTAGCTTAAAGTTTTCCCTTTATAGTCAAATTTAGTGATTGTGCATGCTGTCATTTTTCACATTATTGTGCTAGTCACATTAAAGTTTGAAAATCAGAGCACAGAAACGCATACATTCAGAAAAATCCAAATTTCATGAGTAAATTGTATTGATTAGGATTAAACATCCCTTCTTTTTTTTTTTTTCTTTCAGATTTCTGACAAGGTCAAACAAGTGGAAGATGCAAGGCAGCAATTAAACACACTGTGGCAAGAGAGAAAAGACTTGTATGATCAAGTCTACGACCTGAATGTCTTTTTGAGAGATACAGACTTCCTGAACAGAACAAGTGCTTCCCAAGAGGTATGACACTTAAGAGTTTGTCATAGGTATCCCCTTGCTTAGAGCTTTTATATTCCCTCTGAATTTTAACACTCATTGCATTTTTACTTTTATAATTGCCTTGACAATGAATCCAGTTACTTTCATCTCAAATAGACTAAGTCTTTGGAGTTCAAAATTATTTCACTCCTTTTTTTAATCTGTCATATCCATTCTCATAATGACTTGCTATTTTTGGTTGTTGTTGTTGTTTTCCTGAATTTCAATTTTTTTCCAGAATGAAGTAATGTATTTTCATTATGAATTTTCATAAAAATTCATTATCAAATATTTCAGGCTCATTTGAACAGCTCAGACTTTGGGGCCAGCACAGAGCAGGTGGAAAGCCATATTAGAAAACATGAAGCATTTGATAAAGTTCTTGAAACTCAAAGTGAAAAGGTAACCATTTGAAATTATGATATGGTAAATAGTAAGAAGTATTTGAATGAGATTTGAATTGATATTTCAAGTAAAGGACAGACAGTGGGCTCATCACCTGATTGTCTTAAATCTTGATGCAAAGCAATTACAGCTTATTAAAGCTGTCCTTACACAGCAATGCGGTATAAAAGGTAATTTGATCAAGAAAGAAAGAAAGTAGCTAGCCAACTACTTGAATTCCCCTTATCACAGTTTAAGTTTATAAAAAAGTAAGACCCCTCATTGTTGTTAGCATAGGGTAATCAAGAGTAGAGTCTGTTTTTTTAAGGCATATTAAGGCTATTACAACTTACTTTCTACCAGATCTGTAAAAGTATTCAGCCACCATTTTTTCTGCTGGGCAGACAGGAAGCACCATAAAAATATACAAGCATAGGTCAATAGTCGAAAAAAATTATATTATTTTTGTAGTTGTTTTTTTTTGTTTATAAGAGGTATGTCCATATTATAGAACATGTTGAAAACTTTAAAATCCGTACAGTTTTTCTTTTCTCATAAAGATAAAGAATTCCATGCTTCATTTGCATTTCTTAAAACCTTTTATGCTCCAAATCCATTGCAGCTGAACAGCATCCTTGACCACGGGAAACAGCTAGTAGAGAATGAGCACTTTGAAGCTCAAAATGTCAAACAGACAATGACTGCTCTATCAAACAGGTATGCAATTTAAGATAGATTGAATGACTGTGATGAAACTATGGAAATCAATTCATGATGTTTATCTTCAGTGTACATGAATAAAAGTTAGGAAATAACATAGGATGCATTCATCTTATATTTGTAAACAGTTAAATTTATTTACTTGTCTGATCTGTCCATGTTGTTGACAAATATTCTATCTAGCCCATTCAATGTAACAACTTATTTCTCAATTATTGAACTTATTTTTTTTCTGTGAAAGTGATGTTTTTTGGTTTAGTTTTTTATTTCCTCATTTCTCATTTATATTTTACTTGCAGTTCTGTTTAGGTCTTACAAAGTTTTCTTATGTGAGATTGCTATTAATGGAATTTGAACCATGTTTCAGACGGACAGCCATCCACGACCAGTCAAAGTGGAGAAAGAATAACCTTCAAGATTCCATGTTATACCAGAAATTTTATCAGGATATCGTTGAGGTATTTGTAATGTTTATTTTGTGCATTAACTGTTCAATCAGATAATCCAGTTTTGCTGATTTAAACTATTATTTTGTGGGGTTTTTTTGTTATTTTATCATTAGGTGCTTTTTCTATTATTGCAAATGTGAAACGATATTTAATGATGATCAATTCTTATGTTTTTAAATTTTTGTTCCCTTTGATTTTTAACTACTTTATATATGTCTATTCACTTATGTGTTGATTGAGTTTTGCTAGACCTCCATATTGTACTTTTCTCCCCATATTTGACAAGACTGAAGGATGGATTGATGACAAACTAACGATTGCCTATGAAGATGACTTCAAGAATGTGACTGATCTGTATGACAAGATGAAAAAGCTTCAGAAACATCAAGCATTCCATGGAGAAATCGTTGCCAACACAGACTTGATTAAAGGCATCAAAGAGGTTGTGTGATTAAATATTTCTGCTTAATGACTATAGGGTTATCGTAGTCATTGTTAAGGGTTAAAATTCCAGCTACAATATCATTCTTGTATTCCATCCATAAAAATGCTGTCACAGGGTAATCTGTGTTGTTGAAAGCTCAAAATCCCTTTCTTTTATTATCAATTACCAACAGAAGAATTGATTTTTTTAGTTTGAAGGCTGCTTGCATGGTTCATTGCAAGGATTATATCCTATTTGACACTCTACATTGACATACACTCATCATAATATTATTAGAAATCCCTACACCATGCCAATTGAATACTTGCCCTAGCCATATAACTCTTTCTTTCTCTATGTCAATATCAACTGCCTTTGTTACCTTTCAGTGCAGGTTAAGACTGAAATCAATCTACTGAAGAAATTAGAACTTTGTAATATTTTTGACACCCCAATTTCCCATTTCCTCCTCACCAATGGTGAATGCAGCAAGGAGACGTTCTCCTTCATAAAAGGCACCCTGAGTCTGGAAAGATAAATAAAGACTTGCAACGATTTATGACCAAGTGGAATGAACTGCTGCAGGCATCAGCCAACAGAGGCAAGGGATTGGAGGAGGCGAGGGACATCTTGGAATTCATGGAACAAGTGGATAAAGTCATACTGTGGATACAAGAAAAGGTAAAGTAATTTGTTTTGTGTACCACAGTAATGATAATAATAATAATTGTAAATCATTTTTCTATAGTAACATATCCTATTGTGACAAGCTTAAGATTTAAAATCTGTTTATATTTGTAATACCCTAAAACTATTCAATAATGTTTGTCTTGCAGCAACTCTTTAAATACCATGTAAATTTAAATTGTTATTGTTTACCATATCAAGAAGAAATGACCTGTTTGTTCTACATGGTAATAATATTAACCCTAATACTTTCTTTTTCAGGAGACTTTAGTGCAACAGAATGACCTTGGCAAAGACTATGAACATTGTCTTGAATTACAAAAGAAAGTGAATAATCAAGAATCATCTGTAAGTTCATCTGTTTTATACTACAATAGGAGTGGCTTTAGAGACAGAATGGCTGTAAAGAAAAATTTTTGTTTTCTCATTGCTTGATTTAAGCTTGGCATATTTTTTGGGGCTCAAACCTGACTAGATCAAGTTTATTTACAACACAAAATATACCAAATGATTAATTCAATCAACTGTTTTTTAAACAAGAATCGCACTCTAAGTTTGAGTAACACTTTTCACAAATATATTAGGTGGTTAGAGGGCACCTCTGGTAGGGACAACTTGTGTTCACTCTTATAACTACATCCATTATCTTACTATATCTCTGCACTTTATGTTGAAATGCTCGTTGAAATGCTCTCTTTACAGCCAACAGACCAAACACAAATTGACATATTACTTATGAAATGTGAAATTGGGCTTTTATGACACTGTAAAAAATGTCCTTGTCTCACAAAGGGATGTGCTATAGTTGCATGATAAATCATTAGGTGTTTTCTTGTTTTCGTTTCTAAGGGTATAACAGTGGATGAGAAACGTATCAAAGCAATCAATGCTTTGGCAGACAAGCTCATTGCTCAAGGCAGGACAGATACTGTTCAAGTCAAGGAGCGAAGGGCAGACATGAATGACAAGTATATGCAAATTTGATTTTTCTCTCTTATTTTTAAAGAGGGGGG
>JAUELH010285384.1:794-10891 GCA_031471375.1 Hermissenda crassicornis | reverse complement strand
TCTTTCCCTCGCTCTCTCGCTCTCTCTCCCCCCCCCCCCTCTCTCTCTCTCCCTCTGCCTCCTTCCTTCGCCAAGCTATATTACCCTGACCCTGAGAAGAATTACTGAGGCTTAGGATTTCTTAAACTCAGGTGCAAATAAATTGTAAAAACTGCTGGCAAGAAATGATCTTATTTATATGCCATTCGTTATTAAAGGATATTTAGTTTAAAATGCATAATCAATTAACAACACTGAATTGTAGACTTCAAAGCAAACCATCGTTAGAAACACACAGTTTCAGTTTATATGAATGGGGAGGATTATAATTCTACTTCTACTGTAACTCTCTGCTTTTTGGTCTTCCTACAAAATCTTTAAATCGTCTGCAGCTTTTATACAAAACCATACTGCGTGATGGATATATGTAAACAAAGAAAGCCCTTCCACTTCAATATAACACCCTTGCTAAAAGAGCTTTATTGGCTTCCATTTGAGCAAAGAATTGATTATAATATAATATGCTCAATTATTTGTAAATGTTTAAACAACAGGGCCCCTATATATTTGCAAGATTTAGTAAAGATGTACACGCCTGCTACTACTAGAAACCTCAGCAGATCAATCAAGGACAAGACTGTTAATTAGACCTCAAATGTGTTGGTTACATCTTTTTCATACTTTGGGCCATTGCTGTGGAATGAACTTCCAAAGGAAATCCCAGAAGAAACTTCCATTGTGATTGATTGTTTTAAAAGAAAATTGAAGCATGCTCATTATCTATTTTGCATTGCTTACCCATCTTAAAATTCTTAATAATAATATGTCCATCATTGATATTGATATTGATATTTTGATTGATTTGTGTTTTATTTGCCATTTTTAAAATTCTTATTGCAAAATTGTATTATTTGACTCTTGGTGTAAAATGTGTACTTGTAGATGTGTTGTTAAACCCATTTTAATTGTAAAGCCCACTACTCTATGGATATTTGCTATATAAATGATTTTCATTATTATTTCTAGAGAAAGACCTTAAAATCTTATTCTCTCCATTGGACCCTTGGTAAAATATTCTATTGTCAAGTTTTAATCATTATTTGTTCATCAGATCGTCACTGCAACAAAAGTCTTCTTATGGAAACAAGAAGCAATGATTTGTTGATCTGTGGAACCTGTGAGGCAAGCTTCAGTTTTCATTCCATCTCACAATTTATTGTGCACAAAATGTTACGTAAGTATTTTTGCCATTTGTGTGTGACATTTGACATTATATTATAAATCCTCTTTTGATATTGATAATAGTCTATGACACCTATGTTAAAGGGCTTTGTATAATATGCACTATATTTTGATACAAAAATAAACATATAAAAATAGAAAATAATGGACCTGCCCCAATATAGTGCAGACCTGCCAGGGCCCCTACCAAATCAATGGCCATTCCCCCATTCGTGCATTGTGGGACTGAATCTATCAGGGTCACTTGCTATCTAGATGAACTGAGTACTTTTGTACATAAAGGGCGGTAGAAAATCCTGGGTGGGGATCACGATGCATAGTTTGGAGTTTGGTGGCTATTGTTTAATTTTCTGTGTTTGTACCTTTTTGTGACAGTGACAGATGATATTTTTTTTGTGTAAATCATCTTGTCTGTTGAGTGTTATATTTTTCATATTATTATTGCTTTTTTTTCAGGAAATATACATCTGCTCACTCTTTTAACTTGACCTGTCATCTTACTGTTTCCCAGCATGATATGGCCTAACTGTGTCGATGTGCTCTCTTAACAAACAAACAATACAAAACTTCAATTTCAAAGTTTTGAGTTTTTTATATCATTTGATGTTATTTGATTCATAATTTATTTATTTTTAATTCCCAGATATGGATGCCGCTAGTCATATTAGCTGCTGTCTGTGTCTGAAAACATTGCCTAATAGGCTCTTGTTACAAAACCACCTGAAAGAGGTTCATGCCATTTCAAATAAGACATCAGATTTAGACAGTGAGAGTGGAAAGTATGGGTGTAGCTCAGATTTCCAGAATGGAGAAAATATCAGTCCATTGTCATTTGACAAGTTAGGCAGTTCATATACAACGGCAATATCATTATCATTGTCATCAAATGAGCTCAAAACTGAAACACATTCACAGACTCCAGTGGACTCCATACAAGGAATCGGTAACGATGAGGAAATCACCAATGAGTTGTCAGATAATTCCAGCTCCAATTTCAGCTTTCTTAATCATGACGAGTCATTAAATGAAATCCCTGTAAATGTAAATCAATCTCCTCATTTCGATCACGGTTATTGTAATGGTAGTTCTATGCCTGGTTCATCATTTGATCCATCGTCAGATTTACTCTCTAAATCATCAGAGTTTGGGAACCAAAATTGTGAAGACAAATTGACTCCAGGCAGTCTCTCTAGCAGTGATGACAAATATGATGACTGTCTTGATACTACAGGGAAAGACAATTGTGAAAATGACGGCCTCATGATTGACAATAATCTGAAAGGTGAAGCCCCTCTGATTGATAGCAAAGATATTGAAAGTGAAAAAGAGAAGAGTAAAGAAATGCAGTCAAAAACTGAATCCACATCGCAAGTGGGTAAAGACTTTGATTTCCATTTCTTACTGGGGACTGCCAATGTAAAGGGAAACTCTATGACATACGAAAGGGTGGAGTTCAAATGTATGCATTGCTCATTCTCATCTGCCTGGCGACCATCACTTGTCAAACACATGAAGAATTGCCACAAGGACATTTTGGCATTCCATGAAATTCTCAGTATACAAAACACCTCATCCCCTTCGGAGTCAGAAAGCGATCTTGGCAATAGATATAAAGTCATGAAATTATCGGACCACACAAGAATGACCCAGGCCAGCAAGAAACAGAAATCCAAATCTCGGAAACGGAGTGTTGAATTTCAGGATATGCCGGGCAAATACACTTGTCCAATTTGTAACAAAGTCTTCACTCGCATGCGATATATTCGACGTCATCAAATGACTCATAGAATACACAGAAACTATTTATGTAACAATTGCGGCAAATCGTTTAAGACCAAGGCAACTCTTGTGGCTCACAACCGCACACATGACGTCAAAGTTTACCATTGTCCGCAGTGTGACTTTGTATCCAATCTGACAGGAGCCATTCATCGCCATCGCCAGCTGCACCCAAACGGCTCAGTGGTGTGCGATATTTGTGGCATGGCATACATTGACAAATCAACGCTGAAAAAGCATCAACGTGTCCACGACCTCAGCCGACCTTTCCCTTGTCCCTATCATTCCTGTACTTGGAGATTTAACACTGAGGGCTTAATGAAAGCTCATGCAAAATCCCACACAGTTGAAGGAAAGTTTCAGTGTTCTTACTGTGGTTATCGATTCCGACACAAACACCACTTGCAGCGGCATCTTTCCAAAATTCACTCAGACAAGTCGCTTGAAAATTCAGCTACTCTTGAACTTCCTGTCGAGCAGTCTGTACCTGTTGATAGGTGTGTACAATTATCAAACTTATCCACTGCATCTCCAAGAGTGGCCGTCATGCCTCATCATAAACAAGTACAAGACATTGGTTTCGATTTTTCCAATGCTAATGCTAACCCTAATATTAACAGTCACTCTGCCAGTGAACAGCTGAATTCATCCATGCTCAACCGAAGTCTTTCTGAAACTACAATAAATGCTCAAACCCTGTCACCCTGTGAACAGTTTGAAACATCTGAACAGGAAACAATGGACTGCAGGACCAGGACAGACAATAACTTGATCCATGTTTTAGTGGACAGTGGTCACAACATAGTTATAAACCTTCCGGCCAGCAACAACATTGAGGTGCCAACTTCTAGCCTGGTCAATTTAGAGTATGAAGATTCTAACGAGACAGAGGGACTTAACTTAGGCCAGGTTTATATAATTAAGGATCCAAACTCTAGTTAAACTTTAGTCGAAAAGTATGTTTGGTGAAAGCCGCTATAGAAATCAGCTTAATATTATTGTTATATATTGATACAGTCCAACATGTGTTCGTTAAACAAACATTGATGAATTTCATGGATCTCGCAAACAAAATTCACGGAAAAAATGTATGCTGTTTCCATTTTCTGTTCTTCCGATTATTCAAACTATTTACCAGTCAGTAAGTGAAGCTGAATGAACAAAACATTTTTTTAGGGGGGGGGGGGGGGTCTGTTATAATAAAATAGTAATTCCACAAATTAGGGGCTGAAAATAGCTCAAATCATGTTCTTATAAAATACTTATTAATGTTAATGTTAGTTTGTTTTATATTTTAAAATGATTATATTATTTTAAAAAATTATTCTTACCATTGTTCTCTTTACATTGGCAGAAATGATCCGATCAACTAAGTAACTAGATTTATTGATTTTGTCTATTCACTTTTTTAATGAGTTACTTTTGAGGCTAGGTATCCTTCCTAATCACTTAATACACAATAATCCTTCAAGCTATGGCTGTTCTCCTGGCAAGTAGGACAAATGTGTTTTAAAATTGTTGACGTTTTTGGGCCAGTACTGATACTACAAATTTTCTTTTTTTTTTTAATTCCTTGTTTTAGTATAGGTGACTTTCTTTCACTTTCAGGTGGTATTGCCCAGTCTCAATTTCCACTTCAACTATTGGAAATAGAAATCTTGATAAGTGCCATGTTAAATTGTTATTTTATTCATATCAATCAGGTTTAATTCTAATTTAAACAGAACCCTTTAAATTCATAGGAAATAAACACCCACACAAAGTTCATTATTTTGACAATTATTCATTGTGTTAGCCTTGAAAGCAAGTCCTCATTTACATAATATATTGCATTAAAATAATTATACAGTATTAAAAGGATTATTCTAATCTGGTGGACGATCTCAAACAAACATGGTTGAGTTACAAATTACATTTTGGTCTTACTGTGTGAATATAATATGTATACATATGACCTAATTAATTATTGATGTTAATTACAATGCAGAAATTACCTTGATTAATACTAAAAGTATCATTTTTGTTGGATCAGTCCTGACCATTTTGTACAAGTTTCATAATTTACACCTCACTGTCTCAATGGGTATTGTGATGAGACAAATATGTGTAGGGTTGTGATCAAAATGATTATTTACATATTAGCATGTGTGGGTGTGTGTTTGTGTGAATACATGTACATTGTTTTACAAAATAGCATGTGTATGATTTCAAATTTAAACACTACGTGGAATCTTCATCGAATTTTACAATATTATTTTTTAAATTGTATGTAAGCCATATTCAATTTTAATTTCATTTTTATTGTGGTCACTTTCGTTTGTTTACTTTATCCCAACTGAGATACTCTGATAGATTATCAAAAAGCAATTACTCATAAAACATGACGGTGCTTTTTTAAAATAATTTTTTTTTTACCTGTTTTCAAAATATGCAGTATAATTTCACATCTTTACTCTCCTCAATTTTGTTACTGTTATCTGATTATATTGCTGTAGTACTCTTGATGTTGATAACATGATCAGAAGACACAGTTGCCTCGTGGTTGGCTAATTAGATCTAAGGCTGCAATATTATGGGTTTGATCCCTTCTGGGAAGATGTTTTTTCCTTGAGCGAGAAATTTTACTCCAATTGCCTCACTCGACTCTGGTGTAAATGAGCTACCGAGTCGATAAGTACAGCATTGTCTTTGTCAAAAATATGTATTCGTAAATAACATGCTGCAAGTCTTGTCCTATAGTTTTCTATAATTGAAGATTAAAAATAACTTCCAAAAATATGCTTTTACTTTTAGAGAGAGAGGCTTCTTGGGTGGGAAGTAATCATCAACATTTCGTTCCAAGTCTAAAATGTCAAATGCTTGGGTCTTGACAACAGCTCACTGTCTTTTACCAACTCTACAACTACAATGGTGCATAATTTGGTATATTCTCAAAAGTCAGTCTTCTTACCTTCTAACCTTGGTTATTCTCTGTGTCAGATTCTCTTCATATTTGGACAAAATCATCCATGCATATTATCATACACCATGATAGAAGGATTTTTATATTAACACATAACAGTAAATTTTGATAGGTCTTGAAAACATTTCTTTAAATATAAGAGTCAAAAATTTGAAGTTAAACACCAAAAAATGTATTAAAAATGGGTTTCTTTGTTTAAACTAAAAACCTTCTTTCATGGCATAATGTTTCCTATCGCATAATGGCCGTCCTAACCACAACTCGAAAAATTATATATTATGCATATAAAATTATAAAATTTGAATGCCAACAATAGCAAGGAAATAACAATATCACCTTATCCAGTTATAATTAGTTATTGACTACCGGTGTCCCCTTATCACCACGGATTTGACATTTGACTATGGAATGCACATTTGGTTGTGAAAGTAGTATTGCTACAACTACAACAATGCCACAAACTCACTGTCACCTTTTTCACAGGTTCAACTTTCCTCAAACTTTTTTTATTTAATAAAT
The DNA here is from genome assembly GCA_031471375.1 of Hermissenda crassicornis. Lineage (NCBI taxonomy): Eukaryota > Metazoa > Mollusca > Gastropoda > Nudibranchia > Glaucidae > Hermissenda > Hermissenda crassicornis. The sequence continues at coordinate 4,410 of JAUELH010285384.1, read as the reverse complement.
GGTTTTTTAATTGAATCGTATTTTCATGTTTTAAAATATAATTGTTAATGTTTCTTACTTATCAAATCCCTTTTATATAATGGTAACAACTTACGCAGTCATAATTTGACCTACTGCGGGCACATTCCATTTCATAACCAGGAGATTAAGAAATTAAAAGGCTAGTCGACAGTCATTATTGAGTGTACTCAAATTTACTGTCCCATTTGAGATGGGACTATAAATTGGAATCCCCAAGGCTTTGAAAAAGATGACAAAACAATGCACTTCCTCACTATACAGCTAATTGTTCAACTCAACGTGTACTCTATAATCTCTATGCATCTGAAATTTAGATGAGCATATGATTATCCTAATACACATTTCCAAGTTTTTAGTTTATTAACACTACACCATTTTCAACACATGACGGTTATTTAAAAGGAGGCACCTCCTATTTATAGTCCATCTGCGACAGGACTAAGAGGACTGTGGGATTGAGCCTTGAAAACTCAAGATCTTGAGGAATAAACTCAGTGTCACGACCAGGATTCGAACCCTCGACCCAAATGGAGTGACTTAACCACTACACCACTGGTTCGCCCTAATGCACATTTGTAGCCGTTTTGTCTGGAGTAGCACAGTGTAGTGTCAATTAGTCTCTCCAGTGTTAGTGTTTTCAGGTCTTGATAAATAAAAACCTGTCACCACCTTGATTCGAACCCACAATCTATCAAACCTTAGAAGTGTTTTTGCTCTTCTTAGTCTTACTAGTCTTAGTTCTTAGTTTGACTGCTGGAAATTATTTATCATGTCCAATAGGGTGTGCTGTGAACATCTTATTTTAAATGCTTAGCAACTACACTACTGGCTCACTATTTATTTTAAAAAACCAAGTAAGGTATCCTAATGGACACAATAAATAACTTCCAACAATCAAACTGGGGACTAGGGAGCTAAAAAAAACACCTCTTTAACTTTACACAACCTGGGTGACCTCCAGCTCAGAAACCTGGTGTATTACAAACCAACTACAACATAGGAATCGGGGAAGAGAGTAAGTAGTTTGAGGGTTGAAAAAGTAACGAAAAGAAAGGTAGTCAAGTCTTATATTTTTCATGTTTATTAATAATAAACAACTGGAAAAAGTATATCTCAACAAATCACAATTTCAACCAACCAATCATTCATTCATTCATTGTGAAAAAAAAAAATCAATTGAACAAAACGTGTCAGTGTCACTGTCAGTTCATTAGACTATCCCACAACAGAAATGTGTACACATACATTCACATACACTTCCAGCGATCAAGATTCAATTTGAAAAAAAAATGGAAAACAAACTTGTTATTAATAAAAAATTAAACACTGGACACGCATTACTTCTTGGCCTTCTCCTTCTCTTCCTTGTATTGGTAATGGAGTTCTTTGACATCTGTCTGAGAAATTTTCTCCCAACCAGTTTCCTTCATGTGGTACACTGCAACGATTAATTACGGGTAGGTTAAAGAAAATAATCAAATCATATAAATATAGAAGAGAGGAAATACAGTTTTAAGATTGGTTTCCTTTCTTCTTAGTTTCATACTAAGAAAAAGGTAGGTACAGGTGCCTACTGGTTAACCCTTACGTTGCCACTAGCGGCATTTACTGGACGAAAACTTAATTGTACGACATAGCAGCATTTCAAGAGTTATTTCCCTTAGTCTAGAAAGGTTTCTTCGAGCCGTGGTGCTTCGTTTATACCGTAGTTTACACCACAATCGTTGAATTAATTATTATTGACTCACATTGTCTAAATTTAGAATTAAGATCAAACTATGATAATTTAAACATGTTAAGTCTTTTATACATGATTTTTAAATATTTGATAGCCCAAATTCCTCTTCAATGCCCAATCATTTTTCTGTGGCTAGAATTCCATTATGGCTTAGTATGAGGACTTTGAATTTGAAAGACCCCCTAAAAAATAAAAATTGTGTGATGTCAAAAAATGGAAATCTTGCAACCTTTAAACATGAATAAAATACAAACTAAGGCAATGAAAATTAATTCCTTGCTCATCTAACTTCACAGGCACATGAGGAATACACTAAAACCATTTTTTACAATTATCATGCATAGTTTAACGTCAAAACGAGTTTGACTTTTTTTTTTGCTTCCACAGTTACTTCTCTGGAATTTGCCATAATACAAATACAATAATTTCAATTTCAATAGAACTTTTTTTATAAATGAGATCAAAAAGTGGTAATAGAAAAACTCACGATTCACAACACCACCAGAATACGCATCTCTGTGGGTGGCGTGGTAGATTGACCTTCTACCCAAATCGTAGGCCTCCTGGTCGGTCAAATCCCACTTGTAGCCGCTGTCCAGCACACCATAGGCATACACAGAGCCAGAACCCACAGAAAAAAGCTCTCCCACCAGTCTCTCCCCATCACTGTCTACGTAATACAAGCCTGGACCCTGCATGGGGCAACAGCGAACAGAGAGATAGAAAATCATAAAAGGTTAATACTTACAATCCATTTTTTATATTTTAGGCAACGAGTAAATGGAGAACTAAAATCGTGAAAGGCCGATACTTACACAAGTAACAATGCGTTCTATTTTGGGCAACAAGTGAATCCAGACAGACAATCAAGAATGGTGTTAATTCAAAGGTTTCAAAGTTTATAGTTCAACACCCTATACTTCAAATGAAGGTTAGATGGTACCTTTGATTTATAGTCGATCTGTGACAAGATTCTGTGGGATTGTGATTGAGCATTGAAAACTCAAATGTGTCACCACTGGGATTCCATCCCACGACCTCTTGCATCAAGGCAAGTGATATCCAACTACACCACTGACTCGAAAGGCTACAATACAATGCATTCTATTCACAAAAGCATCAACTACGATGGTAATCTGTTCAAATTCCTACCATGTATATATAAACATATTGAATTTATTTGCTTGTAATGAAATCAAATTTAACAAAGTCATAGTAAAATACCATAAAGATATTCTAAAATAATGGATTTTAAGGATTGTCATGTCATGGAAAATGAGTGCCACTATCAGGCTAAAAAATAACAAAAATTAAAAAAAAAACCAAAGGGGTGGGTTGGGTGAGCATTGAAATATATCATTTGGACTTTTCAAAATGTTATAAGAAACGTACCTTTTTATCCCATCCAACAATCATAGTACCCTGGAAACAAAATAAAATTTAAAAGTTAGACACTATAATAAGGATGCTTTCCCTAAGTCAGGTATCCTACATAAACACGCTGCTCAGAAACTGGTGAAGGAATATAAACTGACACATGGGGCGTGTACCAGTAGGTAATTTGAGATAAATATTCTTGCCCAAAGGATTAGCCTATGCAGATGTGGGGCTCAAACCTGAGTTGCTCTGCTTGAAATGCAATGCCTTGGACCACTCGGCCATCTTGTCTTCAGAAAAGATTGAGGTATTCTTTTTTCTGACAATATAGTGTCTGACATTTACGGTACTACTTGTAGCACTTCAATTTTGATCGATCATACTTTGATTAAATGCCAAGGGTTCTTGAATATGTGCGCACAAGTTTATAGTCCATTGACAACACACCCATTTGGGGGGGGGGGGGGGGGGGGGGGGGGG
>JAUELH010285273.1:0-10895 GCA_031471375.1 Hermissenda crassicornis | reverse complement strand
AATGTAAAGCGCATTGAGGCCTCGGCGAAATGCGCTATATAAGCATTATTATTATTATTATTATTATTATTATTATTGTTATTATTGTTTTTCTCACCAAGTCTTGTAGAGACCCAGCAGCATCCTGGAGGTGAGGCCGTCAGGGTTTGGGTTGTGGGTGGCCACTCGCCAGTCTGAGTACATGGACACCTTGCGGCCCGACTTCAACACCACGTAGATGGGCTGCGGACGCTGAATGGAGCAGAAGGTCACGTGGGTGGTGGTGTACAGCGTGGGACACGAGTGGCCGTACATGGGGGAGGAGCCTCCCGTGGTGGGTGTGGCCACCAGCTTGTTGATGGACGTGGGCGTGGGTGTAGCTAGAGGAGGCGGATTGGTTGGCGTGGCCACCAGTTTGTTGATGGACGTGGGCGTGGCCATGGTTAAGGTTTGGTTGAGGGTTAGTGGCATTGTAGGGGCAGTGCTGACAGCTGTCGATTTGATTGGGGATGAAACGATGAGCTGGTTGATGAGGCTTGCCTGCCAGTTAGTGGTGGTGGGGGTGGGGGTGGTGCTGGCTGCAGGCGAAGGGGATGGTAGGTGGTGGTGGTGGTGGTGGTTTTGGAGTGGTGTTGGTGATGTTGATGAAGCAGGGATGGTAATGGCTGTTGAGGAAGATGTAACTTCAGGGCAAGGCACTTTCGGTGATGACGATGACAACGATGAAACCAGAGCTGAGGAATGTGAAGACATGACACCATGGTCTACAGATGTAGAGGACAGTGAAGTAGCCACAGACAACTCAGTGGTATTTTGCCCAGCCGTGTTATCAGCCTCCTCATGTTTGTGAACAACTTCGACTTCCTCTTTGGTCAAATCGACAACGTTGTCTGCAAAATATGATGCCATCTTCAGTCGGGAGGACAGAGAAGAATCGGCACTTCCTGGAGTGGAGGAACTCGGAGTCTCCGACCAATTACAGGGGAGCAAGGAACTCCCCAGTAAAGCGGGGGATGGATTTCCCCGAGCTAGAGCAATGGCCGTCATAGAGTCCAGTGTGATCGGAGACGATGATCGGCAAAAGACCGCCAAGATTTGGAAGTGCCGGGGCAGGGAGATGGACCTCTTCAGGAGCCAGTTCTTGGCCTCCCTGTGTTTCATCTTCATCTGCCGCACCGCCGGCAGTTCGATCTTGGACCCGAGGAGGGTCAAGGAACCGAGGTCGGCGGGTGAGCCCACCACTTTGTTGAAGAGGTTCCATGAACTCCGCAGAGGCCCGCTTTGGATTCGGCAGATGGTGGTGAAGGAGGACGGGTGGTTGATGGGGATGGTCACGTTGTTGAAGTTGTCGCCAGACAGGTCAATCATCATTTTCCCTTTGTCCACCTGCATAGTGGACGGTGACACTTCCATCTCCACTTCTTGAGACAGCTTTGAACTGGACAGTGCAGATGCAGATGCAGATTCCAATGATGAAACGGAAACACCCTGTGAGGTCGGTTTGTGGGAAGATATTGGGGAGGAGGAGGAGCAGGAAGAGGAGGCACCGGTGGACAGCAGTCTTGAGCCTGTGCCACCGCCGATGTTGGGTTTTTCATCGACGACGTCCGACGACAACGATTTCGACGTGGACAGCATCTGCTGTGGCTTGAAATGAGGCTGTCTCTTCTCCGAGAGCAGCTCCATCAGTTTGGAGCCACCAGACGGACTAGTAGTACTGCTTTTGGTCTCCTCGATGCTCAGAGGGGACGGCTTGTACACATGCATCTTCCACACCTTCTTTGTCGACGGCTCGGACAACGCCCGTACGACGGGTGGGTGGACCTTGGAGTCCACCACGGGATGGGTCTCTGACTCCGACCTGGCGGGACAAGGGGAAGAATATAGTAGAAACATAGATTTATGGTTTTGTTTCCGCTGATAATTCACTTACACTTGTAATTTTTTGTTTGAATTGACCCATCCAGATTTGAAGTCGATGTTTTTCTTCAAACGTAACAAATTATTATATAGATTTTGCTATCAATACTCTGATTTAACAATTTCTGTTTCAGGAAGTGCCATTTGAAACTCAGTTTTTAATGTATTGCTTTGAAACTTATTATATATTGTACCCCTGGATATACTATAAGGGTGCCACTGCCATGTTCTGATTTGATTGCTTTCGTCATAATAAAGTTATGACGATTTTGCCCATTTTTTTGGACACCCTGTTATGTTAACACTGACTGAGATGCAAATTTTCATTATATATTCAAGTTAAAATTCAATTGTTTTACGGTAGACTTAGAAGGCTGAACTGAGAAGCCTTGGAGGGTTGTCATTCGATCCAATCTGCCATCTTGAAAATAGCAATAATCAGAAAAAAACAAAGTAAAAAAAAACAAAAAAACAAACAAACACCAGACAAGAGGAGGGAAGGCACTACCACCAACCTGAGAATGGGCTCCCCAGACCGGTCACTCTCCTTAGACTTCCCCATCACAGCCGAGGTGATGACCGCATTGGGCAGACTGCCCAGTCTCTGGGAGGTGGTGATGGGTTTGGTCAGCGATGCTAGAAGCACCGAGTTGGTGTTGGTGTTAGCACCACTGCCACCACTACCACCAACAGCCGCAGTCCCATAACTCGGGGCAGCAACCACACCACTGACACTGTTGACCGTCAAATGTTGCTGCTGCTGTTGTTGTAGTCCATGTGTGACGGTGATGTTAGTACCGACACCGACGCCACCGCCATCGCTACTGACCACGCCAGACTTGGTCAGTTTGGTCGGATAGACAATGATATGCGTCCCTGCTCCCTGTGATGACACAGTGGAAGATTCTGCTAAGGCGGTCGATGAGTTGAAGAAGATCCCTTTGGGATAAATACCGGTCGATGATAATGATAGAGATGGCGATGATGTCCCAACAGGCGCTGTACCTCCAAGAGCGGACGCCACGGATATTGGAGCAGCTGCAGCAGGAATTAGAGTGGGGGCGATGACAGTTGTGGGCGTGGAAGGTAAGACGGATGATGCCTTTTCTTGGTTACTTTTTTCCAAACTCAAAGACTGCTTCAAAAGAAGCTTGTCCTTCAGTCTTTGCCTGGTGCCACTGATGTCTGTCGGTGTGTCAGGGGCACCAGACGATGATAACGATGACGACGTGGCACTGATGGCCCCCAGAGGGAGAGGAAGTGGTTTGGACGAGGATAAGAATCTACACGGTTGACCTTGTTGACCAACAGTAGCGAGGGGCGACATCGGTTTCACCTTGGTTTGACTTTCGATTCCTTGGAATGTGACGGCAGGAATACACGGTATGACGCGAGGGGAAAAGTTTTGCTGTTGGTGCTGTTGCTGTTGGTGCTGTTGGGAAAACTGAGAAGTCATGACCGACTGTGCAGAGGCAATATTTAGAGTCAGCGCCCCAGGTGCTGGTGGCAACGACGAGGCTGTTGAAGACGATGCCGGAGATGAGAACAGCTCTTTGCCCGTCTGTCCGGCGTCCTGTGAAATGATGTAGGAATCACCACCACTCATCAGACGTGCCAAGTTTGAGACGGAAACGACTGTCTTGTCTTCAGAGCTACTCTGACGCAAAGCTTTCAGCATGAACGGGTTGTTGGGAGTCAGGGGAGTCAGGGGGGTTGTGGGGGTCCCCGGGGTGAAGCCTTGGAGGGGGAACCCCAGCATGACGGCTGATTTGGGGGTTCCGGGGGTGACGGGAGTCATGGATGACAGGGTATTTCCCGAAGGAAGGACTGAAATGCCACCAGCGGCAGAATTGGACGCCGTGACTCCAAAAATGGTGGACAGTTGACCAGGATGTGCAATCGTTGTGGTGGTGGCCGATGCGGGTATCTGCTGGATGACCTTACCCCCAGACATGATGGACACCATGGGCTGACCAATCAGACTGCTGACCGAGGAGATGCTGGCTGTGGTTGCCACGGGTACCGAATTTGAAGACATCAACAGAGACGACGGCGCGGAGGAGGAGGAGGAGGGCAATGCCAATGTCGCCGCCCCAGACACACAGACGGCAGTCGGGGAAGTCGTGACAGGCACAGAAGACAAAGGCGGGTTGGAGAGGGAGCGGGGAAGAATCAGTTTGTGACTTCCTGGCACCAGCAACAGCTTGCCTTTGCCATGCAGGCCGGTGAGGGGCTCCGAGGAGACCCCCTGCCTCATGGAATCCAGGAGGTTTCGGGCTGTTGTGGTGTTGAGGTGGCCCAGCTGGTTAGATGTGGCCTGGTTCTTGGCCTTAGCGATAATCAGATTCAAATCCTTGGGCCGGTTTTTAGACCCTTTGGGCCTCCCTTTCTTTCTGGGCTGGATCAAGGACTCAAAACTGGAGCTCATCTTGTCCGAGTCGGTAAGACTCAGGGAGCTTGTCAAAGGTGGCCCCGAGCTGGACGAAAATGAAGATGTAGATGAAGACAGCGCTGCTGATGACAGGGATGGCGATGGCAATGATAATGATGACGATGACGTGAATATAAGGTGACTGTGAAGTTTTGGATTGTCTCTGATGATAGAAACGTCTTCCATTTCAATGTCCGCGTCTGATTTAGACTTTGAAATTCTGTGAGAGTTCCGTTTCATCATTGCACTGCCAATGCCGTCATCTGTCTGAAGATGTGATGAGAACAAGTCGATAACGGGACTGTCTTCCATTTGACTAGATAAAGATGGCGATGTCATGATTCCCTCCGAGGCCGATAAACTCCTCCGTAGGCCGACAGCCTTGACACACAGCTGAGCCTTGTGCCGGACCAACTCCTGCCTCTGATCAAAGGACTGGTTGCAGCTGTCGCAGATGAAAGGCCCCTTCATGGCGTACTCCCTCGCTGCGGCTGCCAGCCCGTCCGACAGCCCCTGATTTTTGAAATGTTCCGTAGTGGGCGTGCCCCCCTCCGTCTGCACTGTGAAATTCCCCCCTGTCGTCGGCCCCAGAGCTGATTTGATTTGCTCCATCAAAACCGATCTCGTATTGACATCGACTTGACTTTTTGCCAGCCGTTGTTGGAGGGCGAAAGGAGCTGGCTTGACGGCCATGGATTCTGTACACAAATTTCCTGTAAAACCAGGAGATCCCGAAGATGTCAGCTGACCAACAATCGACTGACCTACGGAAGTCAGTCTAGACTTGTCTTGCAAAGTTCCAACGGACATATGGGTGGTTTTTGTATCGAATGTATTATGCACAGCATGCCCTCTCTCCTGGATGGCTGTCGCTAAAAGAGATTTTTCGTTCGTCATCAAACTTTTTCTGAGGGAAGTTTGCGGGTTTTCATTGGACCCGAAGATGGCTACGATTTGCGGTAGTTTCATATCCGTCTGGCCGATGACGCGAGCGCCAGACTGTAACGGTGCCTGCAACATGGAACTGATGATGCTCTGGGTCTCAGACCCTGGAACCGATGGTGCCAGTGAGGATTGTGTCAGACTGGTGGAAACAGATGTTGCTGATGGCAAGCGTTGTTGCATTTCCTGGTCCTCTGATCCCTTGCTCAGCTGGATTTGAATCTGGAATTCATGGGGACCCGGTCCGGGGACAATTTTGGCCACATTCGGCTCCGAGGATTCGGTCGAGTAGGACTGTTGACGCAGAGCACTGGACACTTCCTCCACACTGACCCTTCTCTCTGGCACCGGTGCCTTTTGCATATTCGTTTTCCCCAACTGTTGTTGAATTTCTACGGGCAGAGAACCGGGAATCTGGAGGTAGTCCATTTGAACAATCTTCTGTCCACTAGCTTGACCTGAGCCGACCCCCGACGATAACGAGTGTGAATTTTTGAATAAATGAACTGGGAAGGGTGAGGATGCGGCAGAGGAGAAGGTATTTTTAGAGACATCTTTGGTTTCACTTGTGATATAAGACAGATTGGAGGAAATTTCCATTTTGAGATTTTGTTTGGGAATACACGAGGTTGAATTGGACCGTTTGATCAGATCAGGACGTCCAAGTCCAAGCTGGCTGTCACTCTCTCCGATTGACAAGGAGGTGCCAAGCTTTTTCTTGAGTAGGATTTGGTGGGGGTTGAGGTTTAGCTTTTCTCCAGAATCCATGCTCGCACCCTCCGAGGACTGTCTGAGATCAGACAGCTTCCAGCTGTGAAATCCCGAGTCACTGGCCTGTCGCATGTATTTGTTTTTGTGTCTGAACGGGTCGGAAAGCGGGTCCTGCTCCACTATGGCCGCGTTGTTGGAGATGATCAGCTGAATTCTGTCCTGAATGGCAATGCTGTCACTCTGGCTCTTGACAAACGACGCCCGGGTCGTGTTTGCTGTGGATGACACATTTTGTTTGGAGGGAGAGAAAGTCGATAATGACGACGACGACGACAACTGGTCCTCAGAGGTTGAAATGTTGACAAAGGCGGGGGTTTGGGATTCCGCCAGGGACGGTTTCCGAGACTTTGTGGCCCTGGCCGCCACTGGCTGCAGGGACAGTTGAGTTTTAACCGATTGGTAACGCTCCACTGGAGTTGATTCGCCGAATGATTCGTTGAACGACATTGACGATTCCTGAATGTCCTGACTGGACGCACTGAAAACTGACCGGAAACTGCCGACAGAGAGGTCACTGCGGTGAGAAACCAACCGGGGCCGCCTTTCACTGGGCACATCCAGGGAAGAGAATCGTTCGGGCATCAGGTCGCTGGAATGATGAGACAACACTTTACATTTAGTCTTATTGGGAGACGAGGTCGAGTCCAAATCGAATGAATCTGATTCTGAAACAGACTGTTTGATTTGATTGTATGACCTGTAGAGACCGGGCGGTGGTGTTTTCTGGTGGACAGCGGGAGCAGCCACCTCTGTCGTGGATGAAGGAGAAGAAGAAACAGACGTCACTGAGGGATTGACCATGGCCCGGTACTCTTCCCTGGGACGCATAATCTTCACCTGCATTTTCTGATGGTCCACTATCTTTTGTGTCATGAGGACGGGGTAGCTACACCCCTTGTACTTTTCCACAAAAACCTGTTTCAGGTCCTCCAACATTCTCAGGATGCCCATAGCCTGCTCATCAGACTCCAGCGTCAGAATGTTGTCTAAGATATACTCTTCCACCTCCTCGTACTTTTGAAGCTCTGCGCTATTCGGCGTGTCAAAAGTTGAAAACATTCTCGGACACCTTTCTGTGAGGTCAATTCTAGAATGACTTTTTTTCACCTGTTCCCCATCTTCTTTTATTGTGTGCTGTTGAAACTGTTGCTGTTGTTGTTGCTGTTGCTGCTGTTGTTGTTGCTGTTGCTGCTGCTGCTGTTGTTGTTGTTGAATCATCTTCTGTCTTTTGTCCACTTTTTGCCGTATCCCTTCCAAAATGGACTCTTGCCTCGTCATCTGACCTTGACCTGAAATAATCTCTAAACCACCATCATCATTTCCTTCCGATTTTCTACCCAGACCACCACTGTCTTCCTCCTCATCAATTCCTTCCACGTCAGACTCTGTAACTTCTGAGTCATTATCTTCCGCAGCCTCCCCTTCTCGTTCGTCCAAGGAACCGGCCGTCTCCAGACTACTTCCTGTCGATATCCCTGTTCTCTTGACGTGGGCATTGGATTTGCAGTGCTTGGACAAATTACTCTTGGTCTTGAAGGACACACCGCATACAACGCAGGGAAACGGACGCTCGTTGGTGTGAGCACGCACATGCTTTTCGAGGACGCTGGGTTTAGCGCATGACCTGTCACAGTAGGGACACTGATATTTCCCAGGTTTCGACTGTTGCTGTTGACTTTTCTTCTTCCCCGACGACGTGAACAGTGGCCTTTTGTCTGGCGAACCAGCCCCGCTTCCCACACTCCCCTGCTCACTGCCGGACCTCTCTCCCTTCACTTCTTCAATGGACGATTGTTTTGGCAGCTCCCTTTTTAGACCCTTCAGGTTTCCATCTTCCCTCGATGGTTGAATTACCGATTTGGACATTTGGTCAATGACCAACACTTGATGCTGCCCTGAGTGACTGATTTGACCCTCAGAGCCCGAATTCTGGCGCAGGGCTGAGATGGGTAGGGAGATGACCTTGGAAGAGTCATCTCGTTGGTCCGAGATGACGTCAGATGTGGTGATGATGATCTGATTTCCTTCTTTCTCCTCGATGATCTGGAAGTCGTTGAGAACGATGTAGCCTTGTTCTTTGCTGCAGCCCAGGGCAATGGGCAATGACTGTTGCTGCGTCTGCCTTTGTGGTTGTGGTTGTTGCTGCTGCTGTTGTTGTTGTAGTTGCTGTTGCTGGAGATAGTGGGCACTGTGTTTAGCAAGCTTGGATGGAGACAGCCCAGGTGGATCACCACGAATATTCTGGAGCTCCGAGTCAGTCACCTGAAAAAGTAAAATATTGTTCTTGTATTGGAATTTTTTTTCTTTTTGTGATTTTACTATTGTAAAAGTAAGTACTTCAAGAGCTGGAGCTTATCCCGCCTGGTTTCTATAGCATGGAGTGGAAAAGTAACAATAGTTGACTGTTACCATCTGGATAGGACGTCGGTCTATTGCAGATTACTTTTCCTAGCAAGCTGGTACCCATTTACACCTCGGTCAAGTGAGTCAATGGGAGTAGATTTTCTTGCCCAAAAGGAAAAATACGAAGTGTTGCAAGTGGGGCTTGAATGTGCATGCTTTGAGTCACAAGTGCAATGCCTTAACCATTGGGCCACCGTTCCTCCACTCACTATTTTAAGAAAATGCAAAATTGTTACAAATGTACTTTCCATCAGATCATTAAACCGCATTGAGCACTTTTGAAAACATTACTACTATATAGTATAAATGTCTATTATCATTATTCCCTACTATTATTCAAATGATCCCCTTCTTTCTTTCTCTAAAGGTTTGCGGTTCAGTGACAGCTATATTAACCATGAGAGTTTTCACAGTGTCATTTACCAAGGTGCACACTAACGAGACTGACTTGGAACATCTACGCAACATGGTTCACAATAGACAAGATAATTGAAGCGTCTCACTGCAGCATTTTCTATATATATAACTATAAGGAGGGTCAGTCGAACCAGTCCAAGTAGGCGAAGCAGTCTTCTTCTGAGAGGCATGTCATTAATTCAAGTTGCTCTTAAATGAATCGATTGGAGACGCTTCTAAAGTCTAAGAAAGAAACCTGACCTTGAACAAAGCTTCAAGTGACCTGGTGGGTCTCTCTCGACCTTGACCCTTGTCCTCTGACACTTTGTCTTCGTGAAGGAAGGTGGGTGGAGCAGAGGCTGATTGGGATCGTTGTCTGAGTAGAGGCGGCGGAGGCTGTAGGCCTGTGCTTGTCGTAGGCCGCCGCTGGGAAACAAGATGAGGAATGGAAACATAATGACGATGATAACAATAATAACAATAATAATAACGAGAAGAAGAAGAAGAAGAAGAAGAAGAAGAAGATACAACTGTAACAGAGTGGTGGTGTTAGCCCCCACCCACCCCCCACCCCTCACTGTGCATTCGCCACAACTTTCAAGACTCTCGGGGCATTCGTGTACCTAAGGCGTAGATGTTTGATATGAGGAAGGAAGCTGGGCTTCCTATCAAAGATCACACCCAAGAAACGCGCCTGATCTCTCACTTGGATTTTTTGGTTGTCGATCTAGAGACCAGAGTCTCTTAATATAAAATAGACCGCCCCAGAGGCACCCTCCAACCACCCGTTTGTTTAGGGTTGCTGTTTTTTGGGGTTTTTTTTGTTTTTTTTCTGGGGGGGGGGGGGGGGGGGGTGTATGATTATTAAGAGAACATCCACCTGTGTGGATTTTTGTCTCATGATTGAAAGAGCGAAACAACGATGATAACGACAACTACGAAAACGAAAACAGTGTCGAAGACAACGAAGATGACAACAACAGCGATTACGACAAACAACAAACATATATATAACAGCAAACATAATATATAACAATCATAATTACAGAAATATAATAAATGAACCAACCGCCACAGAAATCCCCGAGCCCAAGGGTGTGTGTGACCTCTGCACCGGGTCATGGCTTTCGACCCCTGCCTCTGCCGTCCTCGCGGATGACGCGGGGGCACCAAAGACACCCAGCCCTCTGTCCAACAGCACGCCAGCACCGGAAGTGGAAGTGACGTCATACTTGGCCACCGGGCCTGGTGGTATGGTGGCATCTGGGTGTGACAACGTCGCCGTAGAGTGAGGTGACGATGATAACGACGATATTATCGATGACGATATGGAGTAGATGTCCCCGCCGCCACCTGCCACGGACGATATTGCTGCTGTTGTCGCTGCTGCTGCTGCATAATTTGATGACGGCGATAATGACGACGATGGTGACAATATTGACGATGTTGATAACCCTAACGGTTGTGCCAGCGACGATGACAACGAAGATGCAGAGGATGAAGCGGCGCGGGACAAGATACTCGCCTTCTTGCTAGTGGGTTGTGAGGAAGCCACTGGGGAACGAAGAAAACCAGAAAAAATACAAATTACTCGTAAAAAAAAACAAAGCGCAAAAAAAAAAAAAAAACAAAAAAAAAAAGCTGAAAATTAGATGATAATAACAATATGACATTGGGTTTCACACAGCAAACCAACTGAAACCTTTTTCTATAATTCTACGAAGCAAACCAACAGAAAACTAGACATTCTGCGATAATACCATGTCAACAAGCTAAACGAATGAAAACTAGACATATTAAGTCAACAAGCAAAACGAATGAAAACTAGACATATTAAGTCAACAAGCAAAACGAATGAAAACTAGACATATTAAGTCAACAAGCAAAGCGAATGAAAACTAGACATATTACGTCAACAAGCAAAACTAATGAAAACTAGACATATTACGTCAACAAGCAAAACGAATGAAAACGACATATAATAATAATAATAATAATATATCTTTATTGTCCATAAGGAAATTCATTTTGGTTTACATTGCTGTCAAATCAA
>JAUELH010285162.1:0-10906 GCA_031471375.1 Hermissenda crassicornis | reverse complement strand
CAGAAGCACGAAATGTTTTTCTGCACAGAATGGTTCCAAATGGTTCCTAATGGTCACCAAAGCGCGTCGCCAGGGCTATATCGGGTAGTGGAGTCTTATTGGTTAAGAAGGTCAATCCGGAGGGATACGACTGTCCTGGTCTCTCAGTCCCTGCACGACTTCTGGTCTCTCCTCAGGAGGGGGGGGGGGGGGGACATCAAAGTGTCTGTGGGCCAGGGCTAAATGCTAGTCATGATCACCCTCTCTCTCTCCTAGTGTGTCGCAACCCTAAAACAGGTGTTATGTCATTGAATTTATTTCTGTCATAGAGGCTCCTGTCACCTTTGACAGATGTACCTTCTGATCACAACTTTGATGTGGGTGTGAGGGGACACCGCCCCCTTCCCGTTCTGCGTTCCAGTGCACAGATTGCTTGGTCAGTCGGTCTGCCCTCTGGTTTCCCTACATCGCCACATGGCTGGGAACCCAGAGAAAGAACATCTCCATACCTCTCGACATGAGCCGATGGATACCGTCCGAGAGATTTAAGATTCTCGGTGGATTTGCACTACCAAACCTGCCGTGAACATGTAACGAGACAGTCAGGATCAGAAATGTTCTAGGCTAGTGTGGTATAGGTGTTTGTGTGCTGCCTTGTTTCAGACAACTTGGATTTATCGCATGCTGGAGAGCCAGTACAATGTTTCCTCTTACGAAGGTGCAGGGGGGACTTGTCCTTCTCCACAAGAAGGCTGTCCATCGCGGAGGTACAGAAAGAGCCTAGAGCTAGTTTCAACTCCTGGTTGTGAACTGGAAGAGAATGCTACCCTGCGTAACATAACACACTACTCTGAATGTAAGGGATCGATAAAGCTGAACCAACTTTGGCCTGGAAAGATCTGATTCTGGACGAAACCCTCCACAAAGCGTGGAAGTGAAAGACAACCCCGTGTCTCAAAGGATCCCTTACTTGTGTTGTTTAAAGGCCTTTTCCAGGTCAAAGATGATAGCTGTGATGTGCTGCCCTTTCGCGAAGGACTCTAAGATTATGAAGCTCTCTAATCTAGCCTATTTTCTACTTAAATAAGAAAACAAAGGAAAAATTATTTGAATCGTTTGTATAAAAGAAATCTAATTCCAACGGCGTACCAGTACCACTCAAGAAATATCTATGTCAGAATAAGTTGTTGGGCAAGAAGCAGATTCTAATTACCACCATGGTGGATATGTGCTATATAAATGCTATTCATTATTATTATTATTAATGACTTTGCAAGTCTTGTTTTGACAGAACACGTAACTGATTGCATTACGTGTGGATTTCGATTAGCAGAGATAGTATGCAATGTTGTATACAATAGCGTGCTTCAAAACGTGCTGCATTGCTCGAAATTGATTGACAATGTTCTTTGTGTTAAATACTTTAACTTTATGATCATTATAATTCATTTTGGGGTAGTTGCAGTCTTGTGTTTTTCTAATTTTCCGTAGATCTCTTGTGAAGTCGTATCGTTCAAAAGAGTGGGAGATGGATTCAAAGTGAAATTTAATTACCTTGAGTCGTAACTGAGGTATAAAGCACCGTTTATGCCTCCAACATTCTTGATAAGTTAGCCCACTTCAATCTTAGCTCACAAAGTTGGAAAGAAATAAAGTTGTTTGTTTCCCTGACATTAAACCTGCTATCTGTAAATATTTTTGAGTTACATAGTGGAATACGGTTTGTAATGATAAATAAACTGGAGTCATGGTGATGGATGCCTTATCTCAACTCCATTGCCCTTACTTGATAAACAACAATAATTGCAATGATTGGGTTGTCACAAATCGGTATTCCACAATTTTGAACCAGGGTTATTGATGCAAAACCGGTATGGGCTCATACAGAGTGCTGAGGAAAATATATAAACTTGGGCAAAACCCTGTATTCGCCTATACAGGTTTCTTCCATAAAGAAAATGGAAAATCCCCGTAAGCGACAAAACGTCCAATTACTCCATAACCACAAAAGCACTAAAGGTGTCTTTTATGTGATGAAAACTCTTTCATTCAACTAAATATAATGACATACGTTATATAAAACAAAGATTAAGGTATAAAAATGAAAGTTTTTTTGCTCTCCTGAAAAATCAAAAAAAAAAGTAGCATACAGGGTTTGTCTTGAGGCCGACGTGATGTTCGACATTTTGGGTGAAAGAAAAAAAACCGGAGGCCGTTTCAGTCTAAGGGTTCATCGAAATATTTATTTTGTTCATTGTCACAAAACCACGGAAAGAAGAACGAAAATAAAAAATTTGTGGTACAAGTACAAGATATCAAATTGCAATGGACAAATGAAAATATTCATTACACCAAATAAAATATATGCATTGTTTGTTGAAATGTATCATTGTGAACACTAATAATAACTTACTGCTTTCTAATTATAATCAATTTCCATTCCATTCCACAACAGCTTAGCACTGTAAAAAAGTTATACGTTTACTTATAAACAGAGTTAGATTCAAGGCAGCAATCCTTGTTTACCGTTGTTTTGATGGATCCGACCCCGTATATCTAAAAAGTTTATTGGAAGTTTATTATCGGACAAGGACATTGTGATCAATATATAGGTCATGTGGTCGGATAATTTACATTGAGTCCTAACAAATACAAAAAATAGGGAGTGTGTCTTTTCGTTTTTAGGCACATATATCAATATCAGGAACGCTCTCCCTAAAAACATAAGACAGCCAACCTGTGTAGACATTTTTTTTAAAGAATTTAGAATCATTTTACTTTTACTTTTTACAACAGTGTCAATAAGTTGAATAAGATCATAATGTATGCTGTTCTTATTATAATGTTTTGTGTGTACTGATGATTTCATATTATGTTTTATCTATGTAAAGCGCTTAGACTTAGAGCCTCAATTCTTTGGATTAAAATTAAACGCTATATATAAATGTTTATTATTGTTATTTATTATTAGTATAAAAGTAGACCCTACTACTATTACTATTAGCAACCAAATGTCCCATTCATTTTCTCCCATTACTGTACTTGTACTGTAACTGTAACAACTTTCCTCGATCTTGTCTAAAAACAACAAAAGTGGCATTGGATGGGCAAGATGGAATAGAATTTGAGTTGATTAGAGAGCAATGAGTTGACATTTAATTTATTCAATAGCTAAAGATGCACCCACAAATGGCACGTATCCACAGAACATGTAAAAACCATGGGCCTTTGTGGGTGATGCTTGATTTGAGTACATGTTTCACAACCAAAACCACAGTTGATAATTGCTGTACATGGACAGGGATGGGATGAAGGAAGGTTTTCTCATTGAGTCATTGCGTGCATACATCCACACAATAAAGCTCACGCAGCGCCAGGAAAAGGTAGTAAGATTCGTTTGTGGGAAGAGAGAAATGGACATAACACTGTCAACATGGTCATAGGTAAGTTATGCTGGGAAAGAGTAAGATGACTGACTGACACTGACAGTCAGGCTTGGTTGAAATGTGACTAAAAGTAAAGGTTGACCAATGGAAAGAGAGCATATTGACACAATATATAGGTCATATAATGCTGGGAGATGATGTGTAAACGTTCAAACAGAAGCCGACTCCGACAGAGGAGTCTGTCAACCACCTGCTAAAAGTACAGCTATAATCATTAGAAATATCACTCATTACTGTATCGTGATAACATTCTTTGCCATGTCTAGGTGTAGTCACTTAAACAGTTAGAGAACACATTTCTAGATGGATGATGTTGAAATATCCTCATGAGAAAAATTCAGAGCAAAAATTACTTTTGTTTATCCACAGTTGAAAACTGACACTGACCACAGGTGCTTTTTAAAAATGTTGGAAGAGAGTGCATTCGCACAATATTATAGTAGTTCCTATAATAGTCTATCTATAAGTTTTTAAGTTTTGTTAAAAGTAAGCGTGTACCACCCGAGACCCCTCCAACCAATCCCATGTAGTATCTTATACTCATATATTAAAGTTTAGTTTGTTGAAAGAATTAATATAGTAGTATTGGGAATATGGTAAGATGACAGAATTAGTCAAAGTAAACCCAAACCATATCACCAGTGCCTCCTCTCTCCTCTCTCTTCTTCTCTCCTCCTCCTCCTCCTTTCCCCTCCCCTCCCCCCCCCCCCCCTATAAAGAATGAACACCAACACATGAGGTGATTATTTAATGTTATGAAATGGTTAGGAGATAACCAACCACATGTATTCATGTATTCCCTACCATTAGGTGCCCGAGAGAACATTCAAAGAGAAAAATATTTTATTCACAACATTAGCAATAACTAGGAGCACCTTACTTTCTCAAAGGTTGTGAAAAATGGACAAAATGTTATATATAATATATATTATTGTAATAAAACAGTGATAGTGATACACAGATTTGAGTTACGTGTGACAAATATTTCATCAACATTAACCATTTTCATCTTTTCATTATCTACCAGATCTAGTTGAAGCTTCCAGTTCCACTAACATTACCTCTATCCTTACTTTTAAGTTTAGACAATCATAATCATAACAATGCCAGTTGTTGTGAAACATACTTGTTTTGTTTTTTTCTTCATTACATAATACATAACATTACCCTTTGTCAACAGTAAAAGTGCCAACTGTGGGTGTTATTATTGTTATTGTTATTGGGAATAGGATTAAGCGGTAAGCAAGAAAAGTCTTGTAGTGGACACACATTTTGATCAAACTCATAAATGTAAAATATAATGAAATATGTTTGTTGAAAGAAGACACATTGACAAAATATAGGTCATATAGTGCTGGGAAATAGTAAGATGACACAGATCACACATAAGAAAACTCTACCAGAGGTGCCCGCCAACCTCCCCCACCAATAAAATAACAGCTGCACAAATCACAAACATTTTCAGAAACTTGAAACAATGTGTGCTGTAGAAAGTGTGTGTGTGTGGAGGGGAAGGGCCATTGACATACTGTACAAACAATTAGTTTTCAAAATAATGGAAATTCCTGAAGTTCTAGCGTGTTGTTCATAATGTTCAATACATCGCAGGTTAATCCAGTAAATTGAGAAATGCACCAAATTCAATATTTACTTCCTCTCGGATTAACATAAATAAAACCTTCTTTTTGCATTTCGTCATACACTGACAGTCTGGGTCCAATCAATTTTAACTAGCTAAAATGAAATGTAGTCATTTACAAAGAGAAAAGAAGTAAACATGAAAAATTATCTTCCAAAATAAAAAAAATAAAAAAATTAGGACTGGGAAATAATCAGATGACGAGTTTATTTATAGACCCTATCCTAGGTACCCTCACAAATAAGTCATTTGTTTATATAAATCACAACACAGGAATATCTGGTTTTGATTAGTGTCTTATTATATTGTAACTAGTAACAACATGAAAAGGTAAATGTCGTGATATCTACTACTATAGTTACAGCTATAATAAATGGTATGATATAATAGAATAAGTATAGACTGATTCAACAGTAATCAACTCACTTCATTGTTGATAGTTGTGGTAGCATAAATACTTTACCTTAGGATAATAATAATAATAATGTCTATCTACTAAATAAAGTAGCAAATATTGGGATTATATAACAATACAAAAATGATTATCAATCACAATCATTAAGACATAATGGAGAAAAATGTCCACATGGTTAAAAAAAATAAATGCTGTCCTTAGCAGAAAAAAAACAAAATCTATCAACCAAAAGCAAGTCAACCCTGGATGACATCTGTAGCTGTGAATAGTTTTGTTTGTTTCTTGACAAGACACAGGGGTCAGATCCCAACTGCACCCACAGTGGGTCAGATCCCAACTGCACACACAGTGGGTCAGATCCAAACTGCACACACAGTGGGTCAGATCCCAACTGCACCCACAGTGGGTCAGATCCCAACTGCACACACAGTGGGTTAGATCCCAACTGCACACACAGTGGGTTAGATCCCAACTGCACACACAGTGGGTTAGATCCCAACTGCACCCACAGTGGGTCAGATCCAAACTGCACACACAGTGGGTCAGATCCAAACTGCACACACAGTGGGTTAGATCCCAACTGCACCCACAGTGGGTTAGATCCCAACTGCACACACAGTGGGTCAGATCCAAACTGCACACACAGTGGGTTAGATCCCAACTGCACACACAGTGGGTTAGATTCCAACTGCACACACAGTGGGTCAGATCCAAACTGCACACACAGTGGGTTAGATCCCAACTGCACCCACAGTGGGTTAGATCCCAACTGCACACACAGTGGGTCAGATCCCAACTGCACACACAGTGGGTCAGATCCCAACTGCACACACAGTGCTTTGTTTGTAAAGGGAGCACATCAATACAGTCACACTCATATCGTGCTGGTAACCAGTAAGGTAAAGTTAAAAAGATTGGGTAGAAGTCGATATTTCTCAAAAGGAAAAAGGAACAATTAATAACATCATATTAATATGATGATGATAGGAACAATGTGATAAAATATGACACTTACATCTCTGTTCATCTCCATCTATTGGTTAAGGAAAAACATATGGTTACTTGTTCTGATATTACCTACTAAACCTAAACCTATCACTATTTCACTGTTGCTCTGGTTTGTTTGTTGAAAGAGAGAGCATTGAAACAATTAGGTCATAGTGCTGGGAAATAGTAAAAAGACAGGATTTACTCTTTTTACCCGGGCTACGAGTATTCCCGTAATGAGGCACATAAGTAATGAGGGATATAAGTTTATTCGTAATGAGAATGCGCAACACATTTAGGACTGTCACCGCTTGTACTTGTATATTAAAATACGAAACTCCCGTTCACAATAACTTTGCTTCATAGTTTCAGTTTCAATTTGATTTCATTTCCTGCATGTTAGTTAGCTGTCGATTTTGCTTTCAAAATGTCACTAATTCCAGCTGTCAGTCACGACAGATGAAATTCTCTGTGATATCAATATAGATTCTAACAGTGAAGCGGAGGAATCTGATGATATTTATGTCTCAAATAATGAAAATTCCAGCAATTATTATGACACAGGTCAGTTTATTATTACCTATAATATCTCTCCAACTATCATTTAGACATCTTGAATAGTAGTACTAGTAGTATGGATTTCAGAGGGGTTTGAACCATCAGTTCGTTTCAGATTTTTTTTTCATTGCAGCAACTCCAGGACAGGGTGAGCGCGGTATGGCAGCACTCTAGGATTAAAAAGAGTTTTAAGTAAAAGTGTGCAAACAAGTAGACCCTACCAAAGGCGCCCGCCAATCACCCACTGGGTGGGAGTAAGCCACGTCGGCGTTTTGAAGAAGTACTCATTTTGTATCGATGCATATGATTCCGATAGATGAAGTCCCAAAACGCACGGAATGGGGGATGACCATTGATTTATTGGTGGCTCTGCCTGAATGTTCATTTATTGGTTACTGAATGACACAGAGTGGCATTGTCTCATGTAAACCATTAAGTACATTATTGCAGCCTGGTTACTATTCCACAGCTAGAACAAGAAAACTGGGAGGAAGCCACATAGGTCACTTGTACAAGTCAATTCTTAATAAGAATTTCTAATTTCAAAAACAGCAGTCTGGCAATTAAATGAACACATTTTTGAAGAAACGGGAGAGATCTGGTTGAATTAACTGAAAAAACAAAAAAAAGAGGAAAAATAGGTGCACTAAAAAAATCTGACCAAAAACATTAAGAGAAAAAAAAAAATATGATACAAAAATAATCAACTTGTACCAACATACATTTTTTTCCCCACACAAAATTGATACCCAACAAAAATACTTTTTAAGAAGTGGAACATGGCTTATTAGGTAGAAAGCACAATTGTTCATTGCTTAACAGACTAAGAAGAAGTGTGCAATTACATTAAGTGCCACAATTTGACTGACTAATTGGTATGAGCATATTGAGATTATAAATTTGAACATTTTAAGATTTGAGAAAAAATATATAGCTAAAGTTTTTACTTTTGTGTATCTTCAAAAATATACAGAGTAGAACCATGATTTATTATATGTTAGTATTTACCACAGGAAAGCAGCTATCAACATAAAAAGTTTCAGGATTATGAACGAAATAATTACTCAGAAAATAAAAATGAATTGCAAGACAGGAAAAATGAGGGTTTGTTACCCCTCTTTTCAAACCGCTTCTTTAATAACAATAAAATATTTATACTAATATTATAAATTATGACACAAAAAAAAACAAAACAATATGTCTGTCACAAGAAGTACAAACACACATATAAAAAGCAATGGCCACCATATACACTACATACTGTGAACCTCACCCAGGAATTTCTACTGTCCTTCATGTACAAAAGTACTCAGTTTGTCTAAGACAGCAAGCGACTCCAAAAGATTCAGTCCCACAATGCACTGAATAGGGGATGGTCATTGATATGGTGGGAGTCCATCTCTGTCAGAGTCAGAGCCCCCAACCCTTCCCAACCCTTCCCAACCCTTCATGTTAATTTATCAATCCACATCACACAGTAAGCGTTGTTCTCATATAAGTATATAAGCAACTGAAAATATTACTGCAGCCCTGGTTCCTACTCCCCAGCTTAAGAAAACTGTGGTGTTTTAAATACAGAAAACAGCTAAAGAGATGAAAGGCTGGAAAGTTGCAGGATGATAAATCCTAAATTTCAGGTATGTGTAAAACAAAACTCGTGTAAAAACATTTATAAACATATCCAATGAAGATACAGAAAATCAAATTAAAGCTCAAAATGAAACAATATCAATCATGTAACAAATGACAATATCAAAAGCTGAACTTTAGAACCTGCTCATAAGCAAAAACAAACACATATTGCACTGTTGTTAGAGTCAGGTTAGATTCAAATAAAACCAACTCATCGTATCCAGAGATAGTTTGTATCACTGCCCACCATTACAAACCCCTAAATGAGTCCAGTAGTGATATACAGAACTGCCAAACCCATGAAGAATGGGAGATTGCCAGCCAAAAAGAGAAACTTTAGGAAGCATATAATTTGTGCCGGGGGGTGCAATAAAGAACAGAAGTTCATTAATGAAAAGAACATTGACAGCTGACCCGGGTGCACATATAGATACTATTAAAAGATGGCATGCAAGAATTTGGATGGCCATTGACCCGGAGTTAATGATGTTGCATATTCTCCCCCAATCAAGCATCCTATCTCACAAAGAGCGTACAGTATCACTTTTTAGGGGTCCATTGGTCGCACTGTAAATATTTGCTTCCGTGGCAACTGTTGTCCAAATAGTACATCTCAAACCATTAAAAATATTTCACTATTTTCCATCCCTGACCAGATCCATATTGACCAGTGTCACTTTGAATTGTCAGAAAATTGATTTGAATTCGTATTAGAACAGCAATTTTCAACTCAACACTGGTTATACAGTGATAGAAAATTGAACATTCAGATGATAGATTTGATTGATGAACAACAGGAGCAGATACTAGAAGTAGTTAACGAGCCAAACAAGTCACTGCTGGTGTTCAGGCTACCTGTTTCACCCACTAGCAGATTTGATTGATGAACAACAGGAGCAGATACTAGAAGTAGTTAACGAGCCAAACAAGTCACTGCTGGTGTTCAGGCTACCTGTTTCACCCACTAGCAGATTTGATTGATGAACAACAGGAGCAGATACTAGAAGTAGTTAACGAGCCAAACAAGTCACTGCTGTTGTTCAGGCTACCTGTTTCACCCACTAGTGACCCACAAAGCTGCATGTGCTTTCCTTTAAATATATAATCTTAAAAATGCAAATCCTATAATACCACCAATAATTATAAAGGAAGCATATTGCTTACTAAAAAAAGAATGAGAAACACCCCTTTATAAATAAAGTAATCTAGGAAAGAGAGGTTTTGGTGTATTGCTGATGATAACCTAAAACCGCCAGTGAAAATCTGTAGCATAATACATCATGGTAGACATAATATTGTTGATTCAATAACATGCATATAAACAGTAGAAAAAATTCCAAGACTTACGAGTAGAACCCTTAATAATGGTAACCTGATTGTGTTAGAGAACCTGGATGGGTGCTGTTACAAGCTAAGAATTATAACGAGGGCCAAGACAAGTAAATGGGGACTGGAGCAATTGCCATCATTAGCATTAGCACAATGCCATTATAAATTGACACTTATTGATGATGGGATTCTACCCTCCACTCTATAATACTGGCAAATAAAAGTAACCAATCCTACAATGCATCTAAGAGGCTAAGCATCTAACCTTCTTGTTAATACTTGCAAAACTCAAAGAGCTAATAGCAAAGTAACGCGCTAGAACAATCAGCACAGCGTTGACAGACTAAATAGATTAATACTTTCCTTGTGACATAATGCTCTTTCAAAACCAGAAGAAACCTGCATAATGACATCTTATTGTGTATGGATTTTTAAGATCACCCTGCTACATTGTAATCATGTACAAGAACATTGATGAGAGAGAGGAATTATATACATTAAAAAAAAACACCTACTGGCACCACAAGTATTTTTAGTCTTCATAATTATTTTTTTTTTTGTTTCGGTTTTTGTTTTAAAAAATGGCTCTTGTTTGTTAGAAAACAATATTATTCTATCAGACTACTGGCCTCATATTTTCGGTGTGAATCATATTCATATTCAAGGGAGACAATGAAAAAATTATGGTTCAAATTATCATCAATGTCCTCTGACTACTTTACACAACCATGAGTAAATATCAGTGTCTGGCAATTAAGTAGTGAGGCTTGACCAGAAAATGGAGAATATAAAAGTATAAGACAACAATATACTGTAACTGAAAACCTAGATCAGTTGAAATTGTGAGAGAGTGTGAGAGAGAGAGAGAGAGAGAGAGAGAGAGAGAGAGAGAGAGAGAGAGAGAGAGAGAGAGAGAGAGAG
>JAUELH010285052.1:0-10910 GCA_031471375.1 Hermissenda crassicornis | reverse complement strand
AGGACCATTATGTTTTATCTATCTTGTATTGTATGCTATTGTGAGGCGCTTTGAGCTCTTTTGAGAAAAGGCGCCATGGAAGTAAATATATTATTAAATATATATTAATATTATCATTGCACAGTGACCAAAGTAATTAAATCGATTACATGATTAATTGAGGCAGACGATTATCGATGTTCCGATATTATTAGATACGATTACCCTTCCTAAATCATGGTCGGAAATTGTAAACAAGCATCTCCCTCAAATGAATCTTCACTGAATTTGTTTTAAACATCGTCTTACTTGCTTTATTGACTTCTTAATCAAAGCAAACATGACGAAGTTTAAAGAATCGTTTTGGGTAAGTTGACAAATAAAAGCTTTAATCACCAATATCCTAGTGTCTTCTTGTCCACTTCCTAGCGTTGTTTGTATCAGGACAGGATGACTTTTCTTCCACTTGATGAGCCAATTATAGATCTTCTTAGCCCCCCTGTCCTGTCATCTGTTGACAGAGAAGGTCCTGGAAACTAAGAATACACTCGAACTGTAATATAATCCAGATGAAAAAACTTCCCCCCAAAAAATGATTCTTGCTAATACACATTTTAGGTTTTCAAATCCAAACCTAATATTTTTATTATTTTAAATTTAAATTATCTTTAGAGATACAAAGAAGTAGAAGTAGAAGTAGAAATCTACTAACTGCTAGCTATTGCTAGGCTAGAGTTTAGGTTACTGTTTGGGCACTCCGCCACTCCAGGCAATCTGACCACTTCCAATCTAAAAGTAACAATATTACTGTCTACTAATAGATCATATTGATAATTATATTAATATTAATTATAATGTACTTTTGCTTTACTTACAATTTACAGTAACAATCAATTTTAATTAAAAAGGATAACACTAACACTATTCGCCCACATTTCACGACATTGAGATTGTCTAAAAATAGCATTTTTTTCCTTATTTAGTGAAGAGGAAAGTAGCTCACACCGATCTGACTGTTAAAAATGGTTGATTTCTTGAAGAAAATTACGGGTAGTGGACGGTATGGGGTACAGTGACTCTAGTAATAGTGTAAAATTCAATATTCAAGTATTTTCGGCTCTAAGTGGGCGAATAGTAGATCATCTCAATGTCGTGAAATATGGGCGAATATAATCACTTCGTTTAATTAAATAATAATGATAAATAGAGTAGTAATAATTGATATTAAATTAGATCGATGCTAAACGAAAGCCACCTTGGAAGTGGACAGATTGCCTGGAGTAGCGGAGTGCCCAAATAGTACTCTATATATAAAAACTATAATAATAATCTTCTATCTCAATATATCTTCACTTCACTTGGTGGACAACACCATATTATTTATTTAATAATATAGGTAATTAACTTCCTCTTCTTCTTACTCAACTTCAACTCTCTCACCCCAGTTAAGTATATATATCATCCTACTCATATTCATCATATCAACAAACAGTGTTTTTATCTAACCCTGTATGAAACTGTAGCTGTAACTCTGGAAAAATTGCGCCAACACATATATTTGTTGTCTAAACAAGTCACAAGCCCATTCTACAGATGGAAGGTCCCGGGCATGAAAAACTTTATAGAGTTGAATTTTAGTAATATATAAATCATTGCACCATTCAAAAAATTTTAGTGTGTCAAGTTACCATAATAAAGGAACTACAAAACCTAGAACTTTTTATTTTGACATATTGTTTGTGTTTTATAGTATAGAGGTTTATATATTATGTGGTTGCGCAATGATGTTTTGGTTGGGACATTGTTTACTATTTTAAACAGAGGTTTTAGAATTCAACCTCATCCATAGCAACAATATTGCTCCCATTTCTTTTTTATTTATATATGCACTATAAATGACACAAAAGGTCACATGATCTAATCGCATGCAACAAATATACTGTTACCTCTCTCATACTATCTGTGTAATCGGAACAATTTTCACATCAGAGAATCATATTTTGTCTTTTTGAGCCACATTTTACGCCTAAAAGTTAAGATTTTTGTTGATTTCATATAACTTTAAGTATGGTTACAAATCATGATTTGTATTTGTGGGGTAATTCATATATTAATGTAGTTTATAATTATAAGCCTATTTCAGCTATACATTATATTCAGTTACGCACATAGAATAGACTCTATACTATGTTGGATTTAGGCAAATGGTACCACTAGAATGATGTCGCTCTAAGCGTCTGTCAGTTACACGGGGCAACAGTGAATTTGACATTCTCTGCAGTTGCATGACTAGAACTGGAAAAACAGCTATATGATGTAACTTTTTTATAAAAAATAATCATAAGGACACGAGTAGTCCTCTAGCAAGACTAATTAAACCAAAAAGAACAAATTATGGGAGTTTGAACTCTGCAAAATAAATGTTTTCTCTCTCTTGAAACATTTCCCCAAAATCAGTTACACGATTAGAAAAAAACACTGTCGATATGCTACTCCTTCTCTCAAATTCGAACTCGAATTAATATATCTTCTGTCTGACTCTCCTTTTTCTTGTTGCAACCACAATAATTAATATAATATATTATATATATATTATAACAATCTCAAATGACACTGACTGACAGTAACAGACATTCTCAAGACCATGCAGTAGTCAGTTGAACTCACATTTTAGATTATAAGCCTAATTCTGCTCATAAATTTGTCATTGTTATTAGCATTATTAGTATGGTAAAGAATACATATATTTTTCAGTAGAATATTTGTAATTTATATATTACATAATTACTTTTATCCATTTGATCCACACTCAATTAGGACTATAGGCATGGACTTGCCAAGTGCCCATGTTATTATTATATGACTATATATTATTATGTGTAATGGCCTGAGTTACTTAGACTAATATTTTTATAATGTGAAAATACGCTTGTCATGCGTAAAAGAAACCTTACTGAATTTTCCCTGTGACACAGGATCAGTTTTCAAGTCTATGAAAATAAAGAATATTAATCTCACTTTGGAAAAACACTTTCTAATTCCAGAACACTGTTTTGTGTATTTAAATTCTTATCTTGTATCTGTTTTTGACCAATTGGCAAGGTTTTAAAGTAACCTCCATGAATTTTAGAATGCTTTAGTTTGAAAGATAGGTGAATATATATATATATTAAATTGATAACTTAACATTTATTATTGTTTTAAAGATAAAGATGACACTTATAGCGCACATTTCCACGGTGATACTATGCTTTACAATGACAAATTCACTTCCCCCTACCAACAGCAAACACAGAACAATATATGACAAAACATGCAGCCTTTTAGGCTGTATACAGTTTTTCGGAAGAAGAAAATGCTGTTTTATTTGGCCAGGTACTCATTTAGACCTGAGTTGAGAGAGGAAATTGGAGTGAAATTTCTTGCTGAAGAAAAAAACACAGCCTTGGAAGGAATCAAAATCAGGACCTTGTGACCTGAAGTCCAACATGCTAACCACAAGGCTACCGTGTCTCCCCTAGGGTGTATCATGTCTTTGAATTTATAAAGATATGAGCACAATAATAATGTCTTTTATAGTTGATAGTGAATCACAAATCCAGTATTTTAGAGAGCCCTATGACAATTCATAAATAATTTATTGATGCTGTGTCAAATTGCATGTTTAAAGTGTGTATATGTATATTATATATATATATATTAAAAAACTTTACTTTCAGGGATTTGAGGGCTTTGAGGAATTACGGAAATTTATCAAACAAGGAAATGAGTTTTCAAAGGAAATAGCTGCACTCTTACAGGAAAGGTTAGTAGTTTCTATACCTGCTTTTTAATATTTTTAAAGATAATTGCACCTCTAATCTGTTTTTATGATATTCTCATCTGGAATCATGGTTTCAGTGAGGTTGGTCGTTTTTCAGCTGAATGTGTACATTTCTCTGCTCAATCAATGTATATATTTTGGAGTTTTATAAATGAATAGAAGAAATTCTTTCTTTCTTTCCTTCCTTATCAAATTTCGTTTTTGTACCGCATTGCAGTGTAAGGATAGCATTAAAACGTTGTAATTGCTTTGCATCAAGATTTAAAGGAAGCAGGCGATGAGCCCACTGTCCCAATTTAAATCTACACTCTACAAAGGGGTATGAAAAAGGAAGCCTGATAGAAGACAAAGAAAAAGGGGCATGACAGTGACAGATGGCCCATGGGTCACTAGAAAAGTTGCGTGGTCCATGGGCGATGCCCACCACTGGAGGGGTTGCACCTCCTGCGTGGTGAAACAAAGGATCCATATTTATAATATATCCCCCGGATCCCCTCGGGGGGAAATAGAAGAAATTAACAGACAATATCATGAGAAACACCGGTGCTCCACAGGGCTGTGTCATCTCACCTGTTCTTTTTTATTATTTATACAAATGACTGTTGCAGTTTTCACCATGACGTCCCTATGATAAAATTTGCTGACGACACAATCATACAAGGATTAATAAATAACAAAAACGAGGAAGAATATAGACAAGAAGTAATTCATTTTGTATCTTGCTGTGACAGCCATAATTTATACCTTAATCTCAATAAAAGACAAAAGAATTAGTAATAGATTATAGGAAAAATATTTGATATTGAACCCGTCATCATAAATCGAAAATCTATGGAACAAGTTTCAAACTACGAATATCTAGGCATAACTATAGATAAAATTTTGAAATTTAAAATCAATACACGGATGCATTTTTTGTCAAAATTAAGACAGTTTAAGGTTGACATAACTCTTTGTACCCTGTTTTACAGGTCTGTAATTGAAAGTGTCCTCACATTTTGCCTCGTAGCATGGGGCGGAAATTATTTAATAGAGCTGATATAAACATAAATTAGAAAGAATAATTAAAAGAGCAGCTGTTTGCAAATGATATTGTCTCAGAAAAATTAAATCTATTTTAAACGAAGAACACCATCCTTTGTACTCTTCCATCATAGTATCAAATCAAAGTCACCGCACGATTTCTATTAGAACAAAAACTCAGACATCATAGGTCGTTTTTACCTTTTAGTATACACATCTTTATAATTCAACTTTAACTCAATAATATAATTGTGCTCTTTCAATTTCATTTTTACTGGTTCTTATTCATACACGTTTTTAGATAATATCATATATTTAGCAAATTGTTATGCAATGTATGTTAAATATTATATTCGACATTGTTCACACCATGTAATATTTATACTCATGGTAAGAGAATTTACTCAGAACTACCATTATATCGTCCTGTGATAATCCTTATTCATCATCCTTTCAAATTGCTGGTTGGATACAAAGGTTTTAAAAAAACCCCAAAAACTCACATTCATGTATTTATAGTCATTTATCATCCATTATTTTTTGATGTTACACATATTATCTATTACTTGCGAATTGTACCAATTTACAGTTCTTACCCATGTTTGTTTTACAATTTGTACACGTCTCTGAGAAGATGAATAAAGTGTTATTATTATTATTCATTCTCAAATGTGAACACCTGGAAACGTTTTTATAGAGCCAACTTAGAAACAAGAACACATACAAAGGGAACACAAAAATAGTGCCTGTGTGTAATATGATTATATCTTTCGGCATTTTTAGCAGTGCATTACTATGGTGCAGTTGTAAAGGTTTAAAGTTGAAGGCGCTGAAATTTCATTCGGTTTCAAGGCACACATTCAAAAAGAACTATATGTGGCTAATTTTTTCTGTTTTTATTAAAATAAATTTGACCTATATAATATTGTATTTATTTCATAATGATGAAATGAGTTGATCTCTTGTCATTTCTTCGCTAATGTCAGGTCTGATGCTGAGAACAACTATGCAAAGAGCCTCACAAAAATAGCAACAAAGCTGTTAAAGATATCTGGGACTGGAATAGGGTATGAGAAGATGTTTAGCACTATTAACCATTAGTTTGCAGGTGGTTGTAAGGCACCTAGGGTATGATCATCTTCTGTTCACTCCTTTCACTTTCTCTATCTTACTATTTTCTAGCCATTTTTACTAATCCTTTCATTTTATTGTTTCTCAGCAAATGACCTATATATATATTGTGTCAATTGCTCTCTTTCCAAAAATAAATAATAAAAATCAACAATATGTCACAAAATTATCAATATTTGTCTAGAAGTTTTTGATAGCCATCTTTTTTATTGTTCATTCTCTTTCCTTTTTATTCTTTGTTAACTTACTTTGAAAACTAATTTCTCCATTTTTTGTTTTCATTGTAGAAAAAATTCTATTTTTGAAAATTGAAACTTACGATTGGCCATTGCAAGCATATGGAGCGTGTTTCTAGTATGATCTACCTCTGGTTACACTTCTAATCTAGAAACCCTGCAGCGTGAAGAAAACTTTGAGGGATAATGTAGACTTGAACACAGCGATATAATGCGACATGTAATCTTAAATCACACACACACATGATGCACTCTCTCTCATTTCATCAGAGATGGATTGTAAATTAAGAGGTCCCGACCTTTATATGACCTTAATGTTTTGAAAAGGACATGAAAAACTCAAAACTTTAATAATCCTTTGATAATGGTTCATTATAGTGTTCTGTTTTGTATCTGTACACCTTAGGTTAATGGCAGATGGATGGAAGGCTGTGGGTCAAACTATCGAACAAGAATCTGAATTACACAGGTAAATACGTGACTTCACTGCGGATTTATTTTACCATTGTGGGGTTTGATGTTAAATAAGTAATGTGTGCGAAGGTTAATTTATACGCTATTATTTATGGTCCAAATTTTCTTAAGGCTGATTGTCAAATAAAATCTCCTTTTTCAGAAACCTATCATCAGGATTATTAGAGGAGATATGTAAACCCTTGAAAGGGATTTGTGATACTCAAAACAAAGCCAGGAAACCTGTAAGTAATGATGTTTTAATTTCATCATCTCTTTATTTCTTTGTTTTCCTTTGCTCAAGGGTGCTTTTGGCCTCTGATTCATCAATCAGCGCATTTATTCTATCACTACTATCAGTGAAAAGAAAAAGAAGAAAATTGTTTTCTCATGCTTTCATTTTTTTAAAATATATACTTATACATGAGAGAAAAGGTTTTTAAGGATGGCATGTTCGTCAATTGGCGATTTCTTTATTACAGATTGAAATACTGGTTGACAAATCTTACAAAGGTTTACAAGAAAAAAGAACAGAAGAAATAAAGGTAATGTGGCGCACTCTTTTGTGTGTGAGTGTGAGAGTGCTTGAGGTCACACTGGTGAACCGGAATAAGAAACACAGGATTCCGTGAAGATCACGATTTAAGTAAACACACAATTCATATCATCAGCTCTGTTGTTATTTACTTATTCATTTGTTTATAACGTGCTACAGTATTGCATTTATTATTCTATCACAAGTTCATAACATGTTGAATTATTTTTGTTATCTAATAGATTATCAGTATCAACATCTTTCACTGTAACTTAATATTAGGATTATTATTATTATTATTTTATTTTATTTTTTTTTGGTTATTGAATTTGAACTCATTCTTTCCATTTCAGTTCAAGAAACAGTCTTATACAAATTGCAAGGATTATGAAAAAGCAGAAACAGCCGCTGGAACTGCTAAGGGAAAGGATCCTGGAAAGGCATGTTTGTAGTTTTGTATATTTTGTTGTTATGTGCTTTCTTTTGTACATATGCATATCAATAGCTACTGACATCTTAAGTGCCATGACCAGTCTCCCTTGCTACAGCTAAATGCTGATAATAAAACCAGTAGATTTTTTGGCAATGTTGGGTGTGATATATGAAGATTGAAAACTCACCAAAAACTTTGACTTATGATGAACTGTGCATGACATGTTTCATTTCTTCAGTTTTCAACATCATATTCATGGGATCAAATTTTATGAATTTTATTTTTTATAACATAATTTGCAGTGGCATCATTGTGCTACTCATTTGGAGGATTGAATAAGTGTGAATAGAGAAGGCTCAAATTTAAGTGAACAAATGCAGCAGAGAAATGAATCAGGTTTTGTCATTTATTGGGTGTTCAAGGTGGGGAAAGCTTTGAAGTATCATCACCACAAATGATTTTGGAAAACGTTCATTCCTTTATTGCCAGAAAATGTTGAATGTTTCTATATTTTCTCATCGATTGTTGTGTCCTTAGACTGAGAAAAAGAGCAAACAGACTCTTGCATCAATGAAGAAGGCTGACAAAGAATATACAGAGGCATGCTACAAAGCAGAATCATCCAGACAAGACTGGGAGATGGCTGTCTCAAAGGTAGAGCTTTGAGTCTGGCATTATTGCCATTTAGGTCTTTAAAAAACTTTTATGAGGTCCTCTTAAAGTTATATGATTGATGTTTTAAGTATTTGAAACATTTGGAATTAGGAAGTTTTCACTTGTCAGCACTGTCATGTTTTTGAGTTCTTTTTTTTTTATTGGTGTTATTTTTATATTTATTGTTATTTTGTGACAAATTGAGTTTTTGTCCTGAAATGGAAAGGAGCAAAGCGGTGTGATATTGAATGAGATTGAAAAGGAAAGCCTAGCCAGCTTTTCTTGTTTTGATATTTTTAGAATTTTTATCTAACAAACAAATTGTTTCTTTTTCATTCAACTCAGGCAGTAACATCGATGCAAGAGATGGAGGAGGAACGTTTGACGGTTATGCAACAGCTTCTTAATAAATATTACGGCCACATATCAGTTCTTTCACCGAAACTTACACAGGTATGTCCTAATGGTAAAGAGAAAGATGCTATAATTCTGTTGTGAAAATTGCAACATGTAAAACTTTTTGGTGTCATTTTTCATATTTTGCTGATAACTAATTATTCTTTGTATCACTTCAGTTTGGGTAGTAAGTTGTCAGGTTTTTCCAATCTTGGCCATCACCCTGTGATTTAGGGTTTTAAAATTTGTATGGGAGAATGCTGGCCTCGTACCCCACCTACAAACTGTGGTGCCTTTTTTGGTGATTGTGTTGGTGGTTAGGGTATGTCTCAGGTAGGGTAAACTATGACCTACGCTATCTTAATGTTCTCTCACAAAACAAACAGAATCTTGCATATCATTTTTCAAATCAGATATTCTTCGGCAGATTAGCATCTTATTAAGGGAACTGCATTGACACGGTGTACGGTTGGTGGTAGACTGATTGCATTGTCAGAATACAACGTTTTTGGGGAAATGTATGATCTCATGATGTTTTCCAGCACTGCATGCCTCCGTTTATCTGTGTTCTCTGAATGCAAATAGTGGTGAAGAATCTTCTAATATTATTATAATCTTTTTTTCACAGTCTTTTGATCGCCTCAACGAATCTGTGGTTAGTGTAGATTTACAAAAAGATTTGCAAACAATTGTTGAACAAAGGGGGATGAAAGGCCCAAGGCAACCGGAACAAATTTTACTAGATTGTTATGTAAGTATTTAATGTGTTAGTTAGACCTGGACCGCTTATTGTTTAAGACACCCTTATGTTTGTTATAAAAAAATGTATACATGCCTAACAGACAGTAAGTCTTGCCCAATGGGATCAGTGTTTGCTGTTGGGTCGGGGGAGTGAATTTGCCATTGTTAAAAGCTGTGAGTATATTATCACATGGATATGAGTGCTATGTGTATCATGTGTGCTAACGCTATTATTTTTTGTTTATTTTTGTTAATGTTACAGGCTGAGGATGGTCAAGTTTCCATGAATAATGACCGGCGAATAGAGGCTTTGAAGAATTACCTTATCCATCTGAGTCAGTTGATTGAAAAGGAGAGGAGAGGCAAGGAAGGTAAATATGATATTGAAGATTTACATCATATAGTAATATAGTAATTAGATGTTGATACTGTTACTCAATCAAAATAAAGTCACTGTTGTTTTTCCCAATTCTATACCTTGCTAAAACGATTTTGCACGTTTTTGTTTTCATTACTTAACATCAGAAAAGCATTTAGTGATAGGTACCATATGCATTGTATGCAGGCGACACAGACGGATTGAACCTGCAGGCACAGGTGATGGACAAAGAGTGCAGGTACAGTGTGATGATCACCTGAGTTGATTTGTCCACCCACACTCGAAAGAATTTGATGTGTCACATGGAGACATGGTTTTCGAGTTGTGATCATTTTCACATTAGTTTTGGATAGTCCTGGTAATCGTAGATGTTACTCTTAATTCTCACCACCTTTCCACCCCCTATAGAGCATAGGTCTTCCACTAATACTCTCCACCTCTTCTTGACCTGTGCAATTTTCTATAATTCCTTAATTCCTCTTCAACATCTCTGACCAAGCATTCATCATTATCACTTATTTCTTTACACAGGTGTTCAGAAACTGGTGGAAGTGTACAAAGACAAACCAACATTTGCAGATCCGGAAGCACAAGAACACACCCACCTGAAGCTAGAACAGGTATTTGATTTGGAATAGTAAAAAGGATCAGTATTATATTATAAAGTTCTTGAATTGCAGGACAATGGGAGCTGCATTCATACACAATCTCCGGGAAGCAGAAAAATTTGACATTTATGAGCAGTTATTTGGAGGAGTGGGCATTTGTGTCTTTTTCTCCCTCACCTCTTGTATGTCATTCTCAAGACTTCATCTTTTCTTTTCAAACCTGATTTACAGACAACATTCATGTTGAACTTTCTGGAAGCTAGTCATCACAAAATCAACTGTTATCTCAACAAATTGGAAGGAAAGGCACCTCCTCAGAGCATTTTCACTCCCTACATTGAAACGCTCAGAGACAGGCAGGTAGGAAAAGCATGCACATATATTGCTGTCTCCCCCTCTCTCCCTCCCTCCCCCTCTCACTTTATCTCAGTCTCTATCTCTCTCTCCATCTCTCTCTCTCTCTCTCTCTCTCTCTCTCTCTCTCTCTCTCTCTCTCTCTCTCTCTCTCTCTCTCTCTCT
>JAUELH010284941.1:0-10918 GCA_031471375.1 Hermissenda crassicornis | reverse complement strand
TCTCTCTCTCTCTCTCTCTCTCTCTCTCTCTCTCTCTCTCTCTCTCTCTCTCTCTCTCTCTCTCTCTCTCTCTCTATTTTTTTCTCTCTCTTTGTCTCTCTCTCTCTTTCTCTCTCTTTCCCTGATTCTATTGAGAAGATAATGTTATTTGTATTTCAGTGTTCGAGTTGTAAAAGGAAAGAATAATATGCAGAAATTCTCGTAATTTTCACCCTCCCATTTTCATTTTTTAATATATTTTTTCTTTTTCAATTTTCTTTCATCCTCAGTTTCAGTTGGTGATAGACGAAGATCTTCCACTGTTACGAACATTCCGGGCAGAATTGGCCAAACGTTCATCAATGCTGGTGGACGATGACATGAAAGAGTTCTTCACTTTACAATTTGAGGAATCCGCCCCAACACAGCTGAGTTCCTCCATGACAAATGCTTCCAACAACAACAATGCCCAGGTTACTCCCAGGCTTGGCATTGAAAAAGCAGCCCCTAAGAAATTTGAGGAACTGAAGACAGCACAGACCAACCGAACAAGTCTGACAGAACTGTCTATGACATTAAAGGCTCTTGAGTCCACTCCCACCAAGTCTCTAGCCCCGACACTGTCCACAACTTCAATGGTGGGCAGTATGAAACAGACAGCAAAACCCAACCAACAAACTGTTATCACTGTCAAACGAGAGGAGATTATACCTAGAGGCCAGCTCTTGCACATCTCTGCTATTATCAATCCTCAAACTCACCAAAAGCTGACTCTTGTAGAAGCACTTCAGACTGGTGTTCTCGACGCCAAGACCAAGATGTTCTACGATTCCAACACCAAACAGCGTATGAGTCTCCAACAAGCAACCAAGAAGGGTTACATGAATGAAGTCACTTTGAAACAGTTGACGTCACCTTGTGGTCTTCAGGACCAAAACACAGGATCTGAAATGTCTCTGATTGATGCAATTCAAAAGAGACTGTACAATCCCAGGGACAATACCTTCATGGACACGACAGCTGGGGAACAAATCACTGTGACAGAAGCTGTGTCCAGGGGAATTGTCTCAGAATCTTGTTCTCGTTTACTGGCTGGAGAGAAAATAGAAGTTACGAGTGTGACTCACACTCAGGCTGTCTTCGCCTCATCCGAACCGTTGCGATTGGAGTCTGATCTCAGCATAGGAAAAGTCATTGAAAAAGGATTGTACAGTGAAATAACTGGAAAAGTGACAAATCCTGTCTCAGGTAATGATTTGAATATAATGGAGGCAGTAGAGAAAGGATTCATCAATCCAATGTTTGAAGAGGTTGAAGATCTTGCCACAGGGAAGTATCTCAGTCTGACAGAGGCTGTGAGTCAAGGACTAGTGGATCCTTTCAAAGGCACTTACCGCTACAAACCAACCAATCAAATCATACCACTATCCACTGCCATGACCAAGGGTTTGGTTAAATCAGCCACCTCTCTATCAGATGTGATCACTCTTGGAAACGTCACAGAGGAGGGTGACATATTTGATGTGATCACTGGTCAGATTATGCCATTGAGCCAAGCTCTAGCTTCGGGAGTCGTCAGCAAAGAAAAGAAGTGCATCCTTGATCCAAAGACAAACAAAGCATTGAATGTGACAGAAGCCATTGAGAGAGGCATCATGACGTCTGCAGGTCTTTTCAAAGATGACACTGGGTTCAGAAAACATTCCATACTGGATGCTGTCAAAGTTGGAGCTGTTAAACTGGTGCAGGAGGATTTGGAGTTTTCCAGAACTGGTGTGAAAGATCCAAGAACCAGTGAAGTTGTCACGTTCTCTGAAGCACTCACTCGAGGTATTATCACTCCCGATGGCAACTACGTCGACAGCAGGACGAAACGGGAGATTAACCTCCAACAGGCAGCCAATGCCGGTCTTATTGATAGGAACATGGTCAGAGATTTGAATAAACCCACAAGCATTGTTGACAACAATGGGAGGAATTTGTCAATGGTGGAGGCTTTTGAAAAGGGAATTGTTGACCCTGAAACTGGCTGTGTGGAAAACCCCCAGAACAAGGAGAAATTGACCATGCAGGAGGCTTTGTCTGTAGGTCTCGTGTCTTCATCTGACGCTGATGACATCCTGAAACTTATCAGCCACA
Organism: Hermissenda crassicornis; assembly: GCA_031471375.1. Classification (NCBI taxonomy): domain Eukaryota; kingdom Metazoa; phylum Mollusca; class Gastropoda; order Nudibranchia; family Glaucidae; genus Hermissenda; species Hermissenda crassicornis. Next base: position 8,800 of record JAUELH010284941.1, on the reverse strand, counting down.
TGACATCATCTACAACAGTTCTTGCACAGCTAGAGACCTCTGGTCAATCTGAAAATGCAGTGCCGTTGTCTCAAGCTATTTCATCTGGTATTTTGAATGAGAATACTGGACTTTTTAAAGACCCTCAAACAGGTAAAGAAATACCTATTCAAGAGGCCATCAGGAAAGGACTTCTCAAACTTTCAACAGACTGGCCCGATGGTCCCACTCTGTCCAAAGAGTATAAAGAGACCAGCAAACCTCTGTCAGACAGTTTTATGACTGATATGATGGGAAACAAAACGAGGACAATCCCAATTGAACCGGGGTCAAAAACACTGGAGTCCAGCAAGATGACTCTCACCAGTGATGGATATTCCTTTACTATGACAGCTGTGGCAAAACCCCTGGTCAAACAGTCAGTTATATCAGAAACAAAAGAGATTAGCCTGATATCAGTGAAAGACACCAGAACTGGTCGGGAATTAGATGTGGAAGACGCCATTAAACGGGGCTTGATAAATCTAGATCGTGGCCAATACATCAACAAGAAAACGGATGAAATAATGAGCATTAAAGAAGCCATAGACCATGGGCACATCAAAGCGGAAGAAACCAACCAATGCCTTAGTGGAGAGGCGGTGAAAGAAAGCAAGGCCTTCTCTATTGTAGGAGTTCTTCACCCTCAGACCAAAGCACGCATGACTGTGAGCCAAGCATTAAAGGAAGGCATTTTGGATCAAGAGAAAGGTCTTTACAATTGGAAAGATTCCAGAGGTAGACTGACCCCCATGAAAATCAGTGATGCCATAAACAAAGGATTTGTAATCGTAGAGGATTTGGATACTGCTGCTGCAAATCCTGATTGTCTTTTGAGGGAGACAAAAGCTTACATTCTAAAAACTGTGATCCACCCCACGACTAAACGACACATGACTATTGCTGAGGCAATTTCCGAGGGCGTTCTTGATGAATCAGAAGGTGTTTATGTGAACCCAAGAACAGGAGAGAAAATGTCAGTCCCCGATGCCATAGAGAAAGGATTGATCCTAGCCAAATTAACCTCTGTAAACACTGATGTTGGTGAAGATGTCAATAAAATAACTACAACAAAGTTGGCCACATTGGCTGTGACAGCTGTGGTTGATCCCCGAAACGGAACCATTCTACCTGTTTCCAAAGCTATAGAGGAGGGAATATTAGATCAAACAAATGGCATTTACACAAACCCTGCAACAGGTGAATCTATGACTGTTGGTGATGCAATAGATAAGAGACTGGTACTTGCAGAGTCCCCAGAATCTTGTTCTGAAGATCCGTTAGAAAAAGCTGAAATTTCAAGTATCCATATTGGTGAAGAGGAAGAAGCATGTGAGACAACTCTAATGGAAGATGTCCACTCTGAAACTGTCACGTTGAGTATTAACAGTGTTATTGATCCAACTTCAATGGAGATGATTTCTTATGATAAAGCTGTAAAGTCAGGAGTGTTGAACATGAAAAAGGGAACTTACAGAAGTCCAGATGGAAGTCAGATGACATTAGCAGTTGCAATGGAAAAGGGCTTGATCCACGGAGAGGTTACGTCCAGGAATGTGGAAGAAGACACGATGAGGAGCTCAGTCACAGCTTCCACCCCAGCCTTCCCCCTGAAAGATATCACTTCTGTCATTGACCCTAGAACCCGCCAGCCAATTTCATATGACAAAGCTTTGAAAGATGGAGTCATTAATAAGGAGAAGGGCGTTTATTGCAACCCCAAAACCGGTTTGGAAATCAGCTTTGCAAAAGCTAAGGAGTTTGGATATCTCTTGGAGTCCAAAGTGTCCAACCCTGAAGAGGTGGAGCAATCTCTGATGGAAGAAGACATCTTGGAAGCCAAGCTTCGCACTCCCCGCATTCCAAAGGAGTCCAATCAGCCCTGGTCTCATGTTGACATGGAATTGGAGAAAACGTTTGCCCAGGATGACTCCATGGAAGATGCCTCTCAGGGGAGAGAAGTGTTGCACTATTCAACTGACGTTGAAAATGATAGCACAGATGGCATGTCCAAGGAAAAAGAATCTTTAGATAAAGGAAAGGCTCCTTCCCAAGGCATCTCATACATGGAAGCCTCCAAAATGGGTCTGGTCAATCCGCAAACCAAACGCATCCGGGATCCAAGATCAGGGGAGTTGCTTACTCTTCAAGAAGCCATTCAACACGGAGTTATTGATCCCAATCTGCCTGCTTTAGAGGAGCCTGGAAGCAAGAAAACACTTAGTCTGAATGAGTGTATGGACAAAAAGATTCTTAATCCTGTGACTTGTACTTTGGAGCCCTCCAAAGTGAAAAGATCAGGCATGGCAGTAGACTCTATTCCAGAATGTCCAAGTAATGTAAGAACCATGAATCTTATTGATGCTGTTAATGCTGGCCTCTTCAACAAAGTCACCAAACAGTTCATGGAACCAAAGTCAGGTCACAAATATACCTTACAAAAGGCCCTCAACAGCAACATTATCGATGGAGTAATGGTCACTGTTTTGGATACCAAAACCAATGAACAAGTCCCCTTGAATGCAGCTTTGAAACGGGGATTGATAAATGGAAATTCTGCATCTGTTTACGACACAACGAAGAAAACTGTTGTACCATTAACCGAAGCCATAGAGCAAGGGCTTGTCAAAAACAAATATGATCTAACATCTGAATCGATAGCTGATAATACTGGAGATAAAATACCCCTGAGAAGAGCAATCATGGATGGAGACCTGGACTCAGAATCAGTTATTGTTCTTGATAAGAAAACAGGAGAACAAGTTCCAATGAATGAAGCTTTGATGAGAGGTCTAGTGGACAGAACTGGGTCAGTCATTGACAGAGAGAGCGGTAAGAAGTTATCGCCAACAGATGCTCTGAAATTTGGACTGATGGCCATTGCTGGAGCCCCTATCATGGCTGGAAAACTGGTGGTGGATGCCATCAAAGACAAAACTAAAAACACTGATTCCGCCAATGACTCTTTCAATGCACAGACAAATAAAATGCCTGCAGCCACCAGTGGAATGCAAGCTGGACAAGAAATTAGTGTATCGTCAGAAAAAACTGTCAGACAAAATGGTAGATTCTCACCCGAAAAATCTGTGGAAGACAATATGAGAACCCCAGTATCCATTACCATTCAGGAACCCACCCCAACTCCAACATCCAATAACGAATTTGACCTGAGACCAATGCAGAGAGACAGTGTTGATTCTCCCCAAAACTTTGATTTGACTCCATCCACACCGTATGCGACAGATTCTCCCATTCAGAAAAGTCCCAGGCATGAAGAGATGTCTGAACTCAAGAGAGCCGATCCTAGAAACCTGGACATTGATTGGGAAAACGGGACTGTTTTTGACCAACTAAATGGACAGAGAATGACAGTAACAGAGGCTGTACAAAAAGGACTCTTGGATTCTGATGCTGTTGAAGATTTAGCCAGAAGCTCAACTCCTCAACTGCATTCTCCTCATGAAATTCATATCAATTGGGAAAAAGGATCAATTGCTGACATGTCCAGTGGAGAGGTCTTTACAATTGAGAAGGCTCTTCAAAAAGGACTTATTGACATGCCAACAGCTTCAGCTTTGGCATCGGTGACAGAATCAGCTGTTCACTTTACTAATGGAGAGAGTAGATCACAAGCCAAAAGGACAACGCAAGAGCCTTACACGCTTAACAAAGCAGTCAAGGCTGGGTCTTACAATCCGGTCACTGGACAAATCATTGATCCTAAATCTGGCCTACAAATGTCGGTGAAAGAATCCCTGATCAGAAATGTCATTGATGGAAACAAGTCTCAGGTCATCGATCCTCAAACTGGAGATCAAAGATCTTTGAATGAAGCCATCAGCTCAAGAATGTTTGACGCTCTGAGAGGTGAACTGATCCAGAAAGCCACCAGTGAGAGAATATCACTTCAGGATGGATACTTCCAAGGTCTTATTCCAGATGAGGAGCATCAGCAAATGGAACAAAAGGAGGTCTTGAATTCTGCAGAACCGTCTCTGACTGTGGAGGAAGCCATAGCCAGAGGTCATGTAGATCAAAGCAGAAACACTTTCACAGACCCACTGTCTGGTGAGACCATGTCTCTGGCTTCAGCATTGGAGTATGGTTTGGTTTCCACCCCTGCTGTCATTCCAAGACAGAAGGATGTCAAAAACTCTCTACAAGAACCAGCGAGAGATGACACAAAAAGATTGTCATTTGGAGAAGCTTTGGACAAAGGTTTCATAAATCTGGAAGATAAGCAATACACAGATCCAGAGTCTGGAAATCGAATGGCTCTGCTTGACGCCATCAGAGATCAAATCATTGATACGTCAACGCCTTTGACAGATCAAAAGACGCAAGGCATGAGTCTGTCAGAGGCCATTGAGGAAGGAGTTTTTGACGAGAGAAGTGGTGTTTTCCATGACTCAGAAACTGGTAAAAATATGTCCTTCCAAGATGCCATAGCTTCTGAAAAACTTGACGGCAAATTCACTGTATATGAAGTCAAAACTGGTGAAATATTTACCCTGGAGGAAGGTATAGAGGAGGGAAAAATTGATCCAGTTACTGGTAAATTCATTGATGAGACTGGAAGAAAGAAGATGACTTTGAAAGAGGCTGCAAAGATGGGCGCCTTGGCTATAGTAGGAGCACCATATCTTGCAGCTGTAGCTGCCAAAGAATCATTCTCATCCTTGATGGACAAGAGCCCGAGCAAGGGCAAAGATGGAGGAGCTTGTCCTGATCTATCATTCCAAGCTGTCACAGTGAAACAACTGTCTCCAAATATGTTGGAAGTGACCCAGCAAGAACAAAGCATTCCGATTAATGATGAATCTCCTGAGTCGATGACACTGATGGAATCTGTATCGAGCGGATACCTAAACCCTAAGACAGGCGTGTTCAAAGAGCCTGAGAGTGGAAGAGAGATGGAAGTGAGCAGTGCCATTATGTCTGGCGCCATCAACAAGGACTCTGCTACTGTGAGAGACCCACACACCGGCCAGAGAGTGAACTTAGAGGATGCTCTTAGACAAGGCATCATGGATGACCATGGTCATGTGATGGACATGAAAGCAAGAAAAGCCAAAGACCTCAAGGACAGTATAAAAGATGGGTCTGTGAAGGAAGCTCCACTCTCTCACCCAGACAACTCAGGAACTGTATTTTCAAAGACAACAGAGAAAATCAGAATAGATTCAGTGTATGATCCTCTCAGTAAAAGTGACATTCCTTTGCAAGAAGCCATTGACAAGAACATTATTCATCTTGAGGATGCTACTTACCAAGATCCTTGTACAGGACAAGTCATTAGCATTCAAGATGCAGCTGCTAAAAAACAAATCCAAGCCGAGGTTGTCGATAAGATTACTCTGAAAGAAGAAAAGTCCAATGCTGGGTCTACTGCTGAAGTAGTGTTCTCTGAGAACAAAAATCTTGAAATTGAATCTGTCATGGACACAGCAAGGGGAAGGCCAGTTCCACTATCTGAAGCTATAATTCGTGGAATTATTGACAAAGATGGTAGACATTTTAGAGACTCTGAGACAGCTTCTCTGATGCCTCTGGAAGAAGCTCTCCAACATGGACTTGTCACTGCCAAGTCTTCAGTGACAGACAGAGTGGCTAATGAAAAATATCACTTGTCACAAGATTCCACAATCACTCAGTCCAAGACTGTCAAAGTTCAGGCAGTGGTTGACCCTGCTACTAACAGAGAGCTCCCAGTCTCACAGGCTATAGAGCAAGGTGTGCTGGACCCTGTCAGTGGAACAATCACAAACTCCAGGACAGGGGAAAAGATTCCAATGGGAGATGCTGTAAGAATTGGACTGGTGAAAGGGTATGAAACAAAGCTTGTGCAACCTACAAACAAGGATGGTACAGACTCATCCCAATATCCAGAGGAAGAGGCACTGAACATTTTGTCCGTGTATGATCCAGCTCAGAAGAAGAATATTAGTGTAGCAGAGGCTGTTGCATCTGGGCTGATAGATCTGAAGTCTGGAATGTACAACAACCCAGCTAACACAATGTCTCTGCATCAAGCTTACCAAGAAGGACTCATTGCTGGCAATATCACAAAGAGACCTTCTGAACCAGAGACTGTAGGTGACTTCAGAATAAGATCAGCTGTAGACACACTGAAAGATGCAACCTTGTCCGGTAAAGATGCAGTCAGAACTGGAGTGATCAACAAGAAGAAAGGAGAGTTCTTTGACAAAGAAAAAAATGAAAGCATTCCAATTTCAGATGCAGTAAGCCAAGGTTTGGTGACACTGGAGTCTGATATTCCAGAGCCTGTTATCACTTCAATACTACAGAAATCTATGACTATCACATCGGTCATCAATCCTGCCACTGGCAAGGAAGTCACCATGTCTGAGGCTTTGGGGAAAGGCATCTTTGATCCTGATCAGGGTGAGTTGATCAACAAGCAAACTGGTGAACATATTCCTTTGGATACTGCTATAGAGCTGGGTCTTGTCAGCGCTGATGTTGAGGAAGGTCAGAAAGCTCAAGAGGTTGCCGTCATCAATGGTGTCCTCATCACCGATGTCAAAGACCCCAGAACTGGAGAGTCCATTCCCATCTCCCAGGCAATAGAAAAAGGAATTATCAATGAAGAATATGGGCTGTACAATGATACCAACAGAGCAAAAACCCTGCGAGAAGCTCTGAATCAGGGCTTGGTGGAGGGAAAGGACACATCAGAACCATCCTCTGAACAAAAGAAACAGGATGCCAAAGAAATCAATGTGACCAAAGTCATGGATCCAACAACTAGAAAGCATATTGGGCTGGAGGAAGCCATAGAGAAGGGTTTAGTGGATGAACACTGTACAGTCTTCAACAATCCAATCACTGGTGTCCACATGAAAATGGAAGATGCCATGAAGAAAGGATTGGTCGTCGGTTCAGTACAGACTGTTTCAAAATCGCAAACCACTGTTACATCAAAAAGACCTGAGGGAACATGCAACATTACAGGTGTCTTTGATGCAAGCAATGCGAGAGTCATCAGCCTTGAATCTGCTGTCGATGAAGGCATTCTGGACCCCGCTGGAAGATATACAAACACATTGACAGGGGAAGTAATGCCCTTGGCTGATGCTTTGAGAGATGGACTTGTTATTTCAGAAGAGTTAAACAAATCACCACATATCAAAGCCTATCAAAGAGACGATGGCAAGGCTATAAAATTCAGAGATGCAATGAGAAAAGGTCTAATAGATCCTACGAAGGGTTCTTTTTTAGATGAGGCCTCCCAGAAGATATATTCTGTAGATGAAGCGGTAAGAACTGGAATGATTGTGGCATCTGATGGGAGGCCATTCACTTACAAAGGGATTAATGAACAAGGAATAACATACAGTTTTCAAAATGCCCTTCAAACTGGCATTATCAATGAAGAAAACTGTCTTTTTTACGACAACATGACCGGCGATTCTATCTCCATTGAGGCAGCTCTGGAAGAGGGCTATTTGTCACCAATTGCTGGAACACATGGAAGCAGGGCCACAGCTTCATCTGTTGTCATGCTCAAGGACGGTGTGGCACCAACAACCGCATCAAACCTCGACGAAATTCTAGACTCTAAAACGGGTGAAAAACTAAGCCTGCTTGAAGCAGAACAAAAGGGACTTGTAAACATTGTGTCATCTCAGGATAAAATTAAACTAGATGATGCAATCAAGAGTGGTCTGGTGGACAGTGACTCCGGTCTCTTCCACGACCCCGTGTCTGGAAAAACCATGCCATTGGACCAGGCTGTTTTATGTGACGTGGTGGCCCTCGACAATGACCAACCGGGAGATTCGGGTAATGTCCCCTGGGACAACAAACCAGAACACGCACACCCTGCAAGACCTGATAGTCTGACCCTGGCAGATGCCATCAGCAAGGGTTACATCGACACTGCCCAAGCTATGTTCACAGAGCCCGAATCTGAACAGACCCTGACGGTCAGTCAGGCTCTCAAACAAGGCTTCATCAAACCAACGCTGACTGTCGGACACAACCTGGAGGATGTTCCCAGAGAAGATGACTCTAGACAGCAGCAAGAGACTGTCCCCGTTTCTAAGCACACTGCTGCCGTAGAGGTGAATGCCTCGGTGCCCAGGAAGCTTGTGGATAATGTGGACGGCTCTTTCGACAGTGCCCCTGGGCTGTCCATGGCAGACAGCGTGGATATGAGCAGTAGTGATGCTATGATGCACAGCCAGGGACCTGACGACTTCAATGCAAGCTTTGACAGATCCACCGCCTCCACTCCCAGCTATTCTGTAAGTAATTTTCACTTGTTATTATTACGCCCCTTTCCTATCCTCAGTAATCATTATCTTTGCTCTTCTATTTACTTGTAATAAATTTCCTTGATGAACAAAAAGAAAATGGTTGCTTCATGTTTCAAGTCTTAAGTATTGATCATCAATTTTCTTTTAAATTTGTAATGTATTTCACTAATGTATTGTCACTGCATTAGGATAGACATTGGTTGATATTGCTATCTTTGACTTAATTTACACCCTATTTTTGGCGATTTGATTGTCTACTCATTTTACTCTGCTTTTTTTTCCAGGAATATATTCAACCTTAGTGAAAAATTAGCTTCTATTCCTGTTCTTTAAGTTTTTCATGTTTTCTCTCCTCCATAATACTAAATCAGACCTTTCAATGGTTATCCTTCCACTCTTCAAGCACCATGCTCTCTCTCTCTTTCTCTCTCTCTCTCTCTCTCTCTCTCTCTCTCTCTCTCTCTCTCTCTCCCTCTCTCTCTCTCTCTCTCTCTCTCTCT
>JAUELH010284830.1:0-10936 GCA_031471375.1 Hermissenda crassicornis | reverse complement strand
TCTCTCTCTCTCTCTCTCTCTCTCTCTCTCTCTCTCTCTCTCTCTCTCTCTCTCTCTCTCTCCCCTCCCCCTCCCCCTTGTGTCGCAACGGGCGTAAAACTAAAAACTTTTGAAACTTTTTTCCTGATCCAATTGTATAGTTTTCTTTTGACGGGTTGACTGTTGACTGTTGCTGAAGTATTGATAGTTTTGTTTTATTTTTCGAATAATAGGTTGTTTTCTTGTGGCCGTAACTTAAGGCGGAGGACTTGGGACATCAAAAACAGTTGTCATGGCTTTCCTTTACTTTACGTTGTTGTTTTTTTTTATGTGACAAATTGAGAATAATCTAATAATTGATGATCTGCACATTAGCATTCCCAGTATACGAGTTGTTTGGTAGTCTTTTAACGCAAACGTCTTCCCTTCACCCTTTTTTATCTTTTTTAGGAAAACGAGAAAATAAGAGCTTTTTGTTCGAATTGTTTCTATAATTCATTCCAGAGTACTATTTGATACTGAAATTGTATGTGAGTGTCCGAGTACATTTACTTCTCAACAACAGTTGACTGATTCAACACGCGTACTTTCTGTAACGTCAATATTAAGGCCTAAATCTAAATCAATGTCAATTTCCACATCCATGGCCACGTTGGTAATTATTAATAAATGATAACTATTCTTATTCATCTCATCTCACATTAAACAATGAATGTGAGAAAGTCAAGCGTAATGTTGGTATAAAAGCCACGGTTATCGTCAGCTAACAACGTCATCTGGCCGAAGGTAAAAACTGCACGCGAGGTCGCCAGGGTAAGCCAATTGGGCTGTCTCGGTAAATGACTGTGTTTCAACTTTCAACTTTCAACCCTAGTCAAGTCAAAACGTAATTACGTGGTTCAGTACAGTAGCCACGTGCAAAACAACATCATGGGACATTTTAGCCAGCTGTTGACATGCTACCTACTTCCTCTCAAGAAGGAAGTATATATTATTATTGTCAGCAGAAGAGGTTCTCTGTTGACAGCAAGGAGTTTAAAAATAGCATTATTATAATCTCCTTGGTTGACTATACACTTTCTTCAGCAGAGCTAAACAAATCGACCGATCGCTGAAATAATTGAAGAACATTACAATGACAATTGAAAACTAATGTGATTTAAGATCTGAAATGAAAGTATGGCGTGCGGGAGGATTTATTCAGTTAACGCGTCATTCCATTTCATAACCGTTGTTTTAATATGCCTTATTTCTTTCTGTGAGACAAGGAAACAGTTTCAGTTTGTTGATCAGCGAGATGGGGATTGGGAAAATTCATATCAACATGTCGTGCAATTCAAAGGAGAGGACAGATTGAAGAGGTCTGCTGCTGACCATGAAGGACATTCTCGCCTGAGAAGGGCGCAACCAGATGATACAAAACCTAAGAATGGGATTGCAGTTACCGTGGTATAGTACTCTATCTACTAACTCTCTATTTATACTACTATACTATGGCTATACACTACTAAAGTTTTTTATGACAAAATACCTATAGGTACTTTTTATATTTTTTATACTCTACTAGACTACTCTACATATATATATATATTATTTAGAGTAAAATTATTCAAGATTAGTAGTATCCAAGTAAAATAAAATAGGCTTCAGGCAATACACATACAGTAACACTGACTGACGACACTACTACACACTGCACACACACTTTATCATTTTATCAAAATTATATGATTTGACACACTCTCTTTCAAGTCGGAGTCATCTGTCTATTATTAGCAGAATTAGCTTTTTAAACAGCGTGTAACCAGTTATTTGGGAATGTTAATTGTTAATCTTGAGCGATTGAAGGAACAACCCTTGAAATCTTATCAAGAATAGCACAGGCAAAAATGTGTTTCCAAAAAATGAAAATGGCAGTAACAAATAATAATTTGTTTCCATCTCACATCTTTTCAGGCGACCCTCCAAGATCATCATTCAACTCTTGTGGTTGAGTGGGCTGGGAAAGGAAGTGATGTCATCATCGCTCTTTCAAAGAATGCCCTTGAAGACACGACTTCGGTTTATTTCTCCAAGGTAAGAAGATGATTCCTTTATTCGCCTCCTCATATATATATATATATAGATATATTTATGTTTTCCTAGTCCTTTCAGAGCAGTTTTGCCTGTCTCTTCAAGTATGAAAACTTAAAAATCTCTCTCTCTTATTAAATCCCATCTATGATGGCATAGATTAAATGGTAAAATTGATGCTTTTATTTAATGGACACTAAATACATCCATTCTTCAGGGGCAATGAAATATAATGTTAAAAAAATTATATACACAATGAAGTGATTAAAAAAAACAACCCAACAAATACTGCGCTTTCTGTGAAAGATGATTCAAAGTGCAGCACAAAAATTGATCATGTCCTAATTCAATTGACTATTATTAGTCTCACCCCCCTACTTGGCTGCACTGCTTCGTTTTGGCAGCATCTTGATATCAAGGTGATAAAATGTGTTGTTATTAAAGTTGGCACTGGTTTTATCTGTTCCATCAGGATTATGGTAAAACCTTTGATAAGGTAGACAACAAAATGAAAGTGAATGAATCTACCAATTCCATCATTCACAAGTACTACAATAGCACAGATGATGTAAGTATTCCCCATAGTCATTAGAGATTTAATTTTATAGCTGTCTGGCAGGATGGATTTATCCTCGGTGAAAAATATCCTTGATTACCATTTAATAATGATAGTTGTTCTCTTTAATAATGTATGATGCGTTCTGCCAATATATAGTGTTCTGTCTATGATAATGTCACCGTGTTTATGATATAATATGTAGTGTTTTATGTCTCTCTCTCTCTCTCTATATATATATATACATTATAGAGAGACATATATGTAGTACTCTGCCTATGTGTAGTGTTCTGTCAAATTATGAAGTGTTTTGTCAATGATGTATCATGTAGTGTAATGAAAGTGATGTATGTATTGCTTTGTCAATGATTATTGATTAATTGTGACATCATTAGGATTTTCAAATCTAATTATCAAAGGATCTTTAGCTTTGATAAAACACAGTCTCTATCGTCGTAAAAGGACATTATTAACAACATGCCAATTTAGTGGAGGAAAATTATGCAAAAATAAGACTATGAATGTGTTTGAATGAGATGCCAAGTATCGCAAGAATTTGGTGAGTCAGAAAAGTGAGTAATTGATTTAGTGAAAAATTCTAATTTGTTCCCTGTAAATTAGTGTCAAGAGTTGGAATTACGGAAATGTTGTACAACTGACAAATAAAGAGAGATATATATTTATTAGCAGTAGACTGAAAAAACTATACTTATTCATATTCACACGAGTGATCATCTTGATGAGTATGGATTGATAATCCAATATTTTTTAATTGAAGGAATATTCCATGTATCGGATTCCCTTGTCGTGAAGTTGATATATAGCATACTAGCTCATTCCTTTTTCGTCGTTACAAGCTAAATCAATCTGCGGGTGGTTGGCGGGCACCTTTGTTAGGGTATATTTCTATTCAATCTTTTAACTAATCCTGTCATCTTGCTATTTCCCAGCACTGTATGAACTATATTGTGTCGATCTGCTCTCTTTCAACAAACAAATAACTTGATTTGATAATATAATCTGCAAAGAATATATATTTACATTATTAACCTGTTTTTCTATACAGTATATATTTACAGATACGGTACACAGCTGCCTTTTCATCACGAGAAATGCTGGCCATTCATTCAAAAGAGTTTGTAATTTACCCTTCAAGCCAGGCAAGCTTTCCATCAGTCCGTACAATCATCGGCTTATTCTTGCCCATGATGTGGAGTCTCGAGATAAAACTGTAAGGATTATTTTTTGTCTCTGAACATTGAATAAGCCATAATCGAAAAAAAAAAAAAAGACATCCCGATCAAGATAATAATTTATTTTATATGATTTTTGTGTAGTTGCTATGTTTACAGATATTTTTACTGTAAATCTGAAACTTTGATCAGAAATATTAGTGAATACAAGATTATGAATACTATGATTTGCTTGGAAAAGCCGATCTGACAACTCTTGTTATCGTAGCTAAATGGCTATGTTTTTTTAAGAAAGGATTTAAACCCTTTCTGTTTTCATATCCTTAATTACAGAGCGATCTCCTTGATGGTTATGGATGGATGAATCTGATTGTTTTTAATTGAAGGAACACTTCATGTATTTGACTTACTTGTTGTGAAGTTGGTAGCATACTGGCGCATTCAATTGTCATCACTACATTCCATTTTTTATTAAATCGCATCAGGCTTTATTTTATTTCAAGTCTTCTCTTTCTCCTCAGCTATACATATCTGAAAACTTTGGTGAGTCATGGAGAACTGTTTACACCAGAGTGAAATCTTTCTATTGGTGAGATCTTTGTTTGACATTTGTTCTTTTATTTTCCATTACTTAAATGTTAATTGTTGAAAAGGGTTTCTGGGGAGGGAGAAAGAAAACTTGACATTTCACTTATCCATCTCAATGCTGTTTTGTCTTAATTATGATGGGCAGATGTCTCCAATAGAATTTGATAGGCTGATAACTTCCATCCCTTTTGCTTGGAGATTGGTCTTTCTGACTATGGAGTTAGACTCATCCAAGACAACCACCAATGGTGATATACCAAAATAGTCATCTTGGCAAGTGGTCGTCTAGAAAAAGATATGCTACGATCAGATGGAATTTGCCAAATAAAAAAAAAAAGATTTACTTCCGAGTCATGGCTCGTAACAAAAGATGTGAAGAATACTTTGCTATTACAAAATCTTTAGATCACATTGTTTATCCATTCATTGTGTTTTTGTTTGTGTTGTATTTGCAATGTTGTGATGGCACAGCCAGTATTACTAGCTGTGGATGTGAGGCTACTCCAGTGTTACATAACTAAGCTATCATGGTCTTCTTGGACAGGTTGAAATGGCCAAAGTAAGTAGTCTGTCTATTTAATCACCGGTCTGTTCATTCACCCAAGCCTTGTTGTCACAGTCATTTACTCTTCCTTTATCCGTCTATCCATCTATCTAGGGGTGTCTACCCACACGATGGAGCCGACTACGAGAGTACTGTCTACATCCTGGAGGAATTTTCACACGGGAACCAAGGTACGCTAATCAAGGGCATCATCCGTGCCGGTGCCCAGCCAGTCTTGCATTCCCTGGCGGATGATGTGGTGGACGCACACGTGGAGGACAGTTATATATACGTCACCAAATCTGTGGTAGGTTTTGGTTGCATATGTGTGTGTGTGTGTGTGTGTGGAGGGGTTTTGGATCAATGGGGGTGGTGAGTTATGGTCACTGTTGTCCATAGATCAAGGTATACACACTGGGTTAATTTTCCTGAGCGGGCAGCTGCATGCACCTCTGGTAGGATACTACTTCTGTCCACTCTTTTCACTAATCCTGTCATCTTACTATTTTCCAGCACCATTGCATTGTCGGCTGGGAAGAATACTGTAGCAACTCTAAAATGTCAACTTTCCAGGAGAGACAAAAAACAGTTTTATTGCGTCGTTTTCAGAGATATTTTCGTAGATTTTTTACTGTAGACCCAGTAAACCTACACAGTGGTTGTAATTAATTTGCATGTAATTTACCTCAATAGGAAAATTGTTTTATTGTTTCCCTTGTGCCTTGTTCTCTCTTTCAACAAACACAAACAGAATCTCCTAGGTGCTATCAACAACCCTCAACAACAGCTATGGGTTTCCTATGACAGAGAGGAACTAAGGAAAGCTGAGTTTCCAATCGCCTTTGCCTCAAACGTGAGTATTGAATCAATTCCCTTGGCACATCCTGGTATCAAGTCAAGTCAAGTAGATTCCAGTTTTCTGACAATTTCTCTCCATTTCATTGTTTCTGCTCATGTCCACCACACTGCACATTCATTGTTTTGTCCAATTCTTGATGTTATCCAGCTACACATTTATTTGTCTACCTCTTCCTCTCTTTCCCTCAACTCATCCATAGAGAAGTGTCGATAGAATGTTTGTTTGAAAACTGAAGTGAATGGACACAGTGGTAGATTCTGTTACTTACTAATAATAATGATAATAATTATTCATTTTTATAGCACTTAGCTTCCACCCAATGGTGCTCAGAGACGCTTTCCAATCGCAACTATTTACTGTATGATTATATTTGATATTTATATATAGTAGTAAAACATGCATGGGCATTTTATACAACAAAATACAATGTCTAAAACACATGTAGTGAAGAGTGAACAATTAATTGTAAGATCCTTACCACGGCTTGCAAAAAGCTGTTACTAATATGATTCGCACACAGAAAAGGGAATAAAGTCACCACCACACAGGGAAATTCAACACAAACAAATTGATGTGCAGTTTTGCCTTTCGATCAGGCCATTGGATATGGCAACAAAATTACCGGGACTGTGAACAAGAACAGACATCCACCTATACTGTCTCCTTCCCCTCTCTAGTATTAGACTCGGGAACAGTCTACCACCACCTGAAGTTGTAGAGACTGGATACCTCTTAAAGGCATTTAAAGAGTTGGCTCAGGTTGTATCTCTGATTAATAATAAATGATAATAATAAATAGCATTTATATAGCGCATATCCACATAGCAGTGCTCTATGCACTTTACAATTAAAATGGCCAAAAACAACACATTCACAGGTACATGTTTTACACCAATAGACAAATGATACAACTATATAAAAAGCAACCATGTATAAAATGGCAATTAATACACAAATCAAACAAAATGTCAATAATAGTGATTTACATATTACTAAGACTTTTAAGATGAATAATGTTTAAGTTTTCTTTTAAAACAATTTATGGAAGTTTCTTCCCGGATTTCCTTTGGAATCTTATTCCACATCATTAGAGATGCAACTGTTGTTTATGTCACTGTTGGGTGTTGTGCTAAGTCTTGTGGTGTATGGGCTCTAAACTGTGGATGTTCAAATTTTCTCCTTATGAAGGTTTTAAAGGCATATCAGTCGCAAGGAGGGTTACCCTAAACTGCTATGTCGGCTTCAGTATGTCAGTATCACACTGTTTATAATTGAAATAGGTTGGAGAGACTCCAATATGGAACCTGAATTGTGATGACGGTAATGGTATGCTTTCTTGATTAAACAAACAAACGAACAAGCACAAATTCTGTTCTTCTCCAGATAACAGAATTTTATGTTGTGGATGCGTCTGACGGTCAGCTGATGGTCTGTGTGTCCGTGAACTCTTCCTACACCAATCTCTACATATCGTCAGTCAAAGGTCACCTATTTAGCCTGTCACTTGAGAAGATTGTCTTCTTCAACCCTCACAGCCCAACCAACAAGCAGAGTTGGATCAGGTAAGCAGCTACATGTGAAATAGACACAGAGGTTGATACTCTGAAACAAACTCTGTCTAGGACTGAATTCTCTGAGTTTGCCTTCCCTATTTCATTTCTGATCTGGAACTCTGCCAGTCGCAACTAGACAAAGCTCTACTCTTCTCATATTTTAAAAAAGACTTCAAATCAGATCTTTTCAAGATGACTTTTGATCAGGGATGTAAATTCATCAGGTTTTGCCTGATTTCAGTCTTTTTTGATTATTGTGCATTGGCCTGAAAAGTAGCTTATTTGCCATCTTAAATAGAAATTTGACTTACTTTTTAGGTCTATCAACGTCTCAAGTCTTTGACCAAACTTATTATAATAAAGCCCGACCATAAACAGATCAGTTTTCGCTCTTGTCCTCACAAACACAATTAATTATATCCAGCCAAGTTGTTGCTCTTCTTCCCCCTAAGCTGACACGTTTCGGCTGAACCTGTGTGTGTTTCAGGCCTCGTCAAGCTAAACCAAGATACAAACCTGTGTGTTTCAATGGAGAACAGCTCGTACTGAACACAGACTGAAAATTGTCTGTGAGCGAAAGATTTAAAAGACTGCCTGAAAACCTCTGAAGATCTAAAAGACATATGTGTGTGAGCGAGAGAAAAAGAGTGAACTGAAGGTCTGAAAGACACATGTGTGTTTCAGAACATCAGGCTTTTCAAGCCTTGATTTAATCCTTTGCTTACACACCATTTTCAAGTTTTTTCAAGCTTTGCTGAAACTTAATAACATACATGGAGTTTGTGTCTTTTGCCTCCGTGGCGTGGACTGTGGCAACAGGATGGTCATTAAAAGGGGAATAATAGAATTCTTCTATGAAATTGTCTGCTCCTGGATGATCCCCCATCCCTACCCCACACGATCGTTGTGACAAGGGCATAGAGCTATGGACAAGGGAGATAACAAAATTCTTCCTTGCGTTTGCCACTATATTATCCCCCCTCTTTTCTTATTACTACTATTGCTATGCTGCTACTGTAACTACTACCCTGTACTGCTATCACTGCTACTGCTTCTACAACTGCTACTATTGTTACTACTTCTACAACTACTGTTGCTGCAAATAATCAACTAGTCTACAATTGGTAGTACACTAGTCTAACAAGTCGGCTACTACTGCGAATAATGCACCACGCTATTTGTTACTTCGAATAACAGTGTCTTAAGACTTATTGTGTTGAAAAAATTTCTGGCTATTTTTTTCATATATGTCATTTACACCCCTGTTTGATATATTACTTAATATATATCTTTGTATGTCGTTAGTATTGTTACTTTGATAGTATCTAATTTCTTATGCAATTGTTGGTGCCATCGATTTTTGCGCTTAGATATAGTTTGTAATTCTTATATTTGGACTCTGGAAAAAGGAAAGACAACACCAACAACACTTTAACAATAGGAGGAAAAGACGACATAACAAGAAAAGAGATGGAAGCTGTGACAAGAAACACCAAAAAAGTATGAATGAGAGTTCAGAAGACTTTTTAATACAATGCCATATATTTCTTTTTATTTCCACTTGTGTAGATTCTACACCAACAAGACGTTTGCAGATGTGACACGTGTAGGCGGTTTGCCAGGTGTGTACATCGCATCCCAACAGATCAAGAACACCATGGATGTGTCATCTCAACGGACACTCATCACATTTGACAAGGGGGGTAACTGGCAGGCCATTTCCCCTCCGGCCAGCATTCTCTCCCATTACCCTGATGCCTGCGCCGATGTAAGATGTCATTTTTATAATTTCTCTTTCTGTAGATAGTGCTTTGGTTTTACTGCATGAGTCTCTTTTTCATTTGTATTTCAACAATATAATAAGTCCTTGCACGTCTTGCTATCCCATAATATATTTCCTCATTGATGAAGCTATAACGCCAAATTAACATTCTTTATAACAAGAACATGTTATCGCATATTTATAGGACAGGACATCTCCTCTACGTCTGTATCTATTCTGTAGAAATGGCCCAGCAGAGCAGAGCCTTGCAAACTCTGCATGAGAACTGTCTGACTAGGGATCCAATTGCATTCAGACCTTGTGGTTGTAAAATTGGTTGTCCTATCACAGCGTTACGCACCCACATGTATTAGGATTAGATTAGATTTTTTTGCCACTCGGACTACGAGGATTGCAAGCAGTAATGTTTTTGGATCTCTTTCAAAAACTGTTTATGGAATGGAATTCTGTGTTGAGTTGTTGTCATGGTTATCTGACTTGACTGCCTCTGCCGTCTTCCTGATTACTGTTCTGTATGTAAATGTTTGTTGGCATAATCTACCAACCATGGCTATGTGATCTCGAGATGCCTTGAAGTCGTCTTGTTTTGAAATTTACATGCTGTTGTCGTTGTTTCAAATTACAATTTATATTATAAAAAGTATAACATCAGTAAAGGTGTCTTTAACGGTGATATGAATTGAATACTTGTGAAAGGCAGCTGTTGTTGAGACTGATACTCGCGGCACAAATATATTATCTCCAATTTGGCGCATTGCTTTTTTAACTCTTCACTTATTGTATTGTTTGTGCACAACGTATTATTTTAGCCCCAACCCTCAACTGAAATATTGTATCAGTATCAGGTTTCTAAGTTGAAATATACTCACAGGATCATTATAGATCCCCATTTGAAACAGCAGGAAATGGTGGTGGAGATTCATTTTAAAAGCCCATCAATAAATACCAACCTATCATGGGAGGCATATTTTCCTGGTGTGATTCTTGCATTTCTTTGGAGAGTGATGAATGTCAGGGATTTGAGTCGTGGACTAGGCAATTAGGGTTAGATTCATAAAGTAATGAAAAGTAAACGTGACCCATGTACTTGCATAGAATTTCCAAAGTTTTACCATATTCAAAGCACAGTACCATGGCAAGTTCTCTCCCCTGACACACAGCAAAGAACGTATTTGACATTGTTTTGGTCAAAGACAACACTCTCCTCTCAAACAGCCGCATACCGTCTGAGGCGAGTGATGTAATTCAAGTCAATTGTTTTGCTAAATGCAAATAAAAACAAACGACATAAGTGACACTTTGTGACAGGAATTGAACTCATAGCCTTTCAGCATGAAGTCTTCGCTTGCTAACAACTACATTACAGTCCCTAAGATTATTTGACAAAAGGGTAAGAGTGCAGGACAATTATTGTGCCAATAGCTCCCCCGATGCTGATGATTGGGATGAAAATAGATAGTTCCTATATATTGTTAGAACCTATCAGACACAAGGAACATTTTAGAGTGATTTTAAGAACAAGATTAAGAATCCTTTTTTTTTTATCTGGAGGGAAATTATGCCAATTCAGTGAGGTGTAATATCATTGGCTGTGTTTTATCTGGACTGTCATTTTCTGTTTCCATCTGCCATGTCACACTCTATTCAGACAAAAGGAAAGAAAGAGGCTTCACTAAATAAGGTGTGTAACTGGTGGTCTTTTGTCTCTATGTATTCCTCACTATCTCTCTCTCTCTCTCTCTCTCTCCTTCCCCCTCTCTCTCTATCTCTCTCTCTCCCTCCCCCGCCCTCCCACTCTCTCTCTCTGT
>JAUELH010284720.1:0-10938 GCA_031471375.1 Hermissenda crassicornis | reverse complement strand
AAGCAATTACGACTTATTAAAGCTATCCTTACACTGCAATGCGGTACAAAAAGGAAATTTGATCAAGAAAGAAAGAAAGAAAGTGATCATTAAATCCCCTGTATTACAAGATCAAGATGTGAAAATGAGGTATCATTATCTACACGTAGAAGTATATTTGTATAAATTATAGAGATACAGAAAACTCTTTTATTTTGCTACATTCAACATACAAACAAGATATATCTTTTTGAAGTCATTACTTGAAATGATTACTGTACCTGTTCAATCATGGAAAATTTATCATAAGGCATTTGTGTGAAGCTTCCTGGAACTTTGCTTTTAGGGTGAACTCCAGTAACATCAAACCTACAGAGATGAGACAAGTCTTTGATTCAATTTTCAATTATCAACAATGTTTGAACCTCAACAAAGAAAGAAAGGTTAACAGAATTTTCTTTTTTTAAAACAAACAGCCTGAAACTGAAATATTCTACATTATAAATCTGCTGGTATTTTTTGCATAATTATGTGTGAGTCTGTGTTTGAGCATGTGTATGTCTGGAAACGCATAGGCATACCTACATGTGTATATAATGTCACTCTGTGTTATTACAGTATGTTGGAAATCCTTTCATGTTATGTTATTTAGCAATGCCCAAAACAAATTTCTTTTATTGAATCAAAATGTTAATCTTATGTTATCTTATTTTAACCCATTCCCACCCTACTCATGATGGTGTCAATAACCCAAGTGTTTCTTATTTCGAAACTTTACAACAACAACCACATGGAGTTGTGAACAAATTAGTTTAAAAAATGGCAGCACATTAATAGATTTTAAATAAGAATTAAAATCTAGTGTTAAGAGTCATTCCCAAGGGATTTGAAGTGGTTAATAATAAGTCTTGTAAAAAATTAAAATAGATATATATATACAGTCTAAGTTATCGTTAAATTAGGACTTTTTGTTTCTCTGGAAAGGTATGGCAAGGAGGTGAATAATTTTGATGACAAATGCCCAAGTAGATGCTACACTATTTATAAATGATAACGTCCACCTTCACTTCTGAATATTCTGAAATGCTTTGGAATCAGTGTTGGATCTAATTCAATTTGATTTAGAATAGACAGGAGGTGTGTGAAGGATTCTAATTCTCATCATAAAATTACTACCATCTGTGTTCTGGCAATTTGACATCTCACCCTAAATTTGAAATTATTTTACTATTAATACTATTACCTCTGACAATCCAACTTAAATGTAACACACTGTTCTAACCAACTGCATACCTAACAATCAGTTCACAGATTTTTGGCGTCAACAAAATCTGACCAACATAATTCAATGTATCTAGTCAAGAAATAGTTCTTCTCATAAGCTAAGTACAGGTACCATGAAGCAGAAAATGCAGACCTAATACTAATACTAATGTCATAGTCATGCCAGACTCTCCCTCTCTGTCTCTACTACTATAACTATAACTATAACTATAACTATATCAATATTATCATCCTTATTTAGTCCCGCTTACAGGACACCTTAAAACCATGACACAGCAGCCAAGTGGTTGAAGTCACGTATCCACCAAGCTACCTAATCCGTCACTGCAGTTCACCTTACAGTAAGAATATTCAATTAGACCATCTACAACTATCAAATTCAAACCAAAAAAACAAACTCAAAACTCAAACCCTGTCGTCACCTTGCAGTCTGTGTTCCAAAAGGAGCACCGGCAAACTTTTTCTCTGCCATATTTGCGATCAGGTATCAAGAAAATGTGATATAACTAAATTTTTCAGTAGCCCCTTGAACCTCGAAGTACCTGGGTGTTTACATACTATCTTTAATCAGTCTAAGTCTAAGTGCTTGAGGTTGATTGATTCAATAGCTTCTCTCCACGGGAAGTTGCATAGCAACCTGTAGTTATAACTTTAAGAGTGCCCTCCCTTGTAATTGTCGTAAATAAAAATAGTGTCGAAATAATAGTTATTTGTTTTCAAATCTTATCCTATATCATGTAACCCTAACTTTTTGTCTGATTAAATGGGAAAAAAATAATAATTCATGTTTTATAAATTCAAATTTGGATGCTGGTTACTCTGCTTTACCACTATCATAAATGAGATTGTGTTTCCATGGATGCCAATACAGCCTTAATAATGATGGACGGACTGAAATGAAGTTCATTGGAAAGTTATAAAATCACATATTATTTCCAAACCGGAAAGTTATATTACCCACCGGAAAAATGACGGATATCGTTTGCCGGTGGCTCAATGATGAGCTTGAGCTCTCGCAAAAGATTGGTGAGTTAGTTCGGAAAATTTAATACATAATAGTAATAATAGATAACTACTACCACTACTACTACTACTACTACTACTCTACTACTACTAACTGCTACCACTAACTACTACTACTACTGCTACTACTACTACCACTACCACTACTACTAGGACTAGAGTACTGTTTGATCACTCTGCCACTCCAGGCAATCCGCCCACTTCCAAGGTGGCTTTCGTTTAGCATCGATCTATATTAATATTATAGTATATTTTATATCAAAATTGATTGTAATTGTAAAGGAAAAATAAAAGTGCTTATTACCTACTTAGATATTACTATTGTTATACTATTAGTATCAATTAAGATTGGAAGTGGGCAGATTGCTTGGAGTGGCAGAGTGCCCAAACAGTACTCTATATCTCATCTTATGTCTTTAGATTCAAGAAATATATCTTCCCATCAATTCAAAACATTGTAGACCACTAATCATAGACACACAATAGACAATTCATGTTGAAATGTAGCCAGGTAAAGGTTGTTGATGATTGATGAAATGGTCAGGCTGGAGAGAGATGGCACAGCATGTTTGAAGGTTCTGTTTTCAAAATTATTTGGTGTGATTTCTTGCTGTGGTAGGCATTTTCAATAGGAATACAGGAACATCTATTTTACAAAAAAATGTCCATTCATTACATTAAACCAAAAGGTCACAGGTAAAACACATCTATAAGAACCTGCTTCAGAATTCCAATTTCATCTAAATATCGATCTCACTTTGATAGTGAAAAATACAGATTTTAATTAGTCTTTTCAAGCTTGGTGGGTTTTTCTTGTTTTTAGTTGTTTATATAACAATCTTAGCGTGAAGTTTTGTCTCTGACATCCTCACCCTCACACATGTCATAACATTGTCAGTCGTCATGGCACAGGTAAGGACATGTTGGTTGTTCAACATGTCCTGCCTGTTTTGAAATGTCTTACACCATATAAATAGAAGCTAGCTTATCATTTCCTCTATAGGTTGGATATTTATTTTTCAAAATAGTCCCCATCATCGTCGATCCAGAGGCTCCAACACCTATACAGTTGCTTCACTCAATTTGCAAAAAAAAGATGGGCGACTGTTGACGTTGTCAACTTTGCACAGCTCCTTAAACTTCACTGTTATCAGTATAGTAGTTCCCAATGTCAACACAACCTTCCCAATTGATGCAGTCATTTTTTATTTTCTTGACGTTGGAGAGCCTTATATGTCTGTATTGTATTGGTTCCGCTCTTATTTCTGGATCATACTGATGTGTCCAAAATTCCTCCCCAGTTACAATAGTTCATAATGACCCAAAAGTTCTTGACACACTGTCAATCAGTTTTGTTTTGTTTCGGTATTGGTTTCGGTATTGCAGATCCATCAAGCACAAATTTATTGTAACCCAACAAATTATGTATGATATACCAAGAGAAATTTCATTTTTATAGAAATCTCCTGTTGCGCAATGCAACAGTTGGCTATCATGAGTATGTCAACATATGCTTGATATTGTGGGTCAGTGCCATTTGAGAGTCTACTAAATTTCAAAATGATCATGAAGAAATATTAGGCTTTTGGTCTTTTAAACTTTGTGCTCACCTTCAAACAGTACTCATACCAACACAAGATTTTCCATAAACCATACTCATTTTGAAATGAATGAATGAGGAGTACATCCTTCGGTAGAAAGAAACTTAATTACAGCTCTTTGTTTCGATCTTGCATCGACATAAGATGCAATTTCTCGACCAAAGTGGAATTGTTTGTCTTACTTATTCAATGATTGTGCAAGAACACAAAGTTTGTGAAATGATATCACTTGGTAATCGATAAAATGCTTGTTCTCAGGATACCAAATTCAGTATAATTTGGTGAATATATATTTTAAAAATGCCATTTAAGTTCATACTACTGATTAGGCTTGAATTTCTTATTTTAGAGTTGAGAAAAGGGAAAGAGAGGTAAAGCATGTCCATTTCTTTTATCACAATTCCTGTTGATACTTCTCATGTATAGACACAGGTTCAGTGTCATTTAATGACATGAAGGATTACCCCTGGAAACAAATGCTGGTGTGCATTTTTTTTTTTTTTGCTTTATTGAAAGAAAGTTCATCAATACAATATAGGTCATAGGTCATACATACAATACTAGGATAAAGTAAGCGGACCCTCCAAGTTATTTTAACCTCATTTAGTTAACACTGAACACAATAGCAAATTTATTATTATTATTATCAATATTTAAAAACTTTAACTCCCATTTTGTTGTCAGATCAAGCAACCTTTGCCAAAGAGTTCTCTTCAGGATACTTAATAGGTGAAGTGATGAGCAAATATGGTCTTCTGGATGACTTTGAACAGTTTTCGAAGAACAAGTAAGACATTTTGTGATGCCTGATTTTTTTTTTTAATTTATTGATATTGATATTAAATAGGTAATAAAGGTAACTGATAAAGAAAGAAAGATTTGAGATCACATGTACTTACCCAGAAAACCTTTCAGATTAAGTCACTCAATAAATTTTAAAGCAGGTATTAAATCTTCATCGTGATGCATCCAGAATTAGGCTTAACACATCTTTTATTTGTTTAGGATTCTTTTTAACTTTTACAATTCTTTTAAACAATATCCCTACAGGACTGCAGATTCAAAGCTTAACAACTTCACAAGACTGGAGCCAGTTTTGCATCTTTTGAGTATTCCTTTTAATACCAACATTGCTCGAGATATAATGACAGAAAGGCATGGAATGGCTACATTATTGCTTTATCAGATATATATCGCTCTTAATAACAAGATGAAGAACACAATGGTGGGATTCGCCATGGAATCACGTCGTCCAGCTCAACTTCATAAAGTAGAGAGCAGCATTTATAAAGAGGTAATATTTTGTCTTGTCATCAAATTGTTCACCTTGTTGACCTGAGTGAAAGGAAGCAAACAAACTCAGGGGTGGCAATCCCCAAATGAGACTCCTAGGCTTGATAGAGGGCTGTGGGGTAACAACCCCGTTACCTACCTAGGGTACAGTGAGCTAATTATCTGCTTGTCTGAGCCTACTTAATTCAAATCCAATTAAGGATGCCCTACATGTTATCTAAATCAAAGGATAGAAAAGATGTAGATAATGAAAACTGTTTACAAGTAATGATTAGAGAAGTAGAAAATGATGAAAGTAGTAATGGAGAATTGATTATTGATCTCGGTATGAGGAATAATCCAAAAACAACAAATAGTTTCTTCCAACATAAAAATATACATAATGGACAAGACTCTCAGTAGACAGAGGTAAAAGATCGTTGAGGACTATATTACCATCAGCAACTCTCTATTTTAAAGAATACAAGATGTTCGAGTAAAAAGAGGAGCCAAAATGTGTATTAGCCCCAATCAATTTATATAACTTCATCATTTAGAATGGCACTTTTAAAAGTAGGAAAAGCTAATTCACTGGATGTGAAAAAAAGTCTGCAAGAAACTTTGTGTCCTAGTCAATTCAAAATGACTTTATTTGCATTATTTTAGGATTTTAGAAAATGCTGTTCATTTTCAATTTCATTACCCCCTTCTCCCCTTTCATTTGTGTCATAGGAACAGGTAAAATAGCATGTTCTGCATGTTAAGCCCTTTCATATTGAATATGCATGTGTAAATGTTTTTAGTTTTTTTTTAATTTGTTTAAGATTCACTTATTCCATCTTGTCACATCTTTTCAGTCAGATACATCTATATATGAATCATATTGTCAGTAATACCATGTGATGGGTGAAACTAAATATCTGTGAAGAAAGATGACACAAATGGGGTGACATTCTATGATAGGTGTTCATTTAATTCTGTGAAGGAAAAGCATCAGTGTAATGAAACTCTCATTAAACCGTAGAGTTGAGTGCAGTGTAAGGCATTTTACCTTCATAAATAGATGTCTAAAAGAGATACTCAAATTAGTTGGTATGATTTAGGAATATCGAAAGTGAGGAAAGGATTTGCAAAGCGAATCAGGATAAATCGTGTTTTGAGAAGACTTCAGAGTATAACTGTTTTTTTGTATTTTGAGTGGTCTCACTTCATCTATGCTTCAAAATCATGTCAAGTGTGTCAAATATTATCAAATCATGTCAATATTGTATCACATTGTCATACCCAGAAGGTCTCATTTATTTCATTACATTTTTCACATTGACTGAAATTTTGTTACGAGGGTATGCAGTTTAAAAAGAGTGGTCCAAGTCATTCCTTGTTATAATCAATTCCAATTTTCTCCGCAATTATTCCTTTTTATGATCCTAAAATTTTGTATGTTTATATTTGTTTTCCTGTCCTAGTCTGTATGTTTTTGAAAATGACAAAAGTAAAAACGTAAACAAAGTTTGCCCATTATTGAATCAATAAGACCACGTAGAACTCTGACACCCATATTGATCGACAACAAAACTACAGAAAAGCAAATCAAAATACTATACGTCAACGCACAATAATTGAAAAACAAATGTAATAACATCTACGGTGTGACACGTTGGACAATTGGACACAATGATGATAAGGTTAAGAGTACAGGAAAAATTTAAGGGTGTCACAAAACTGTCACCGTTTGTAGAGGTGGTCGCTATGAAGATGTGACCATCTAGGCAGGTCCGACTGCACATGTAAAGTTCAAGTTGATACATATAAAATGAGTGGTGTGGAATTTCAAGCAATATGCCCTCTTAACTGATCATGCAGTTTGTTTTTTTTAATTACCTTTTTATTATCACTTTCACACTTTTGCATGTCATTTTTTTTGATGAATTATCAATGCATGATTTAAATCTGAAATAAGTGAGCATGGCACTTTTTGATCATTCTTTGAATTATGTTTCCTCTAAAAATGAATAAATAATTAAAGGGTAAAATGGTGGGATGGAGAAGGGAGTGGCATGTTTGTATTGTGCATGTTGGGCAAGGCACCTTGTTCAGCTTACCTCAATCAACTCTGGTGAATCTGTTACCCTCATCAGTATGCTGATGGGCTGACTGTCTTGTAGCGGCAAAATAAATTCTGAGAAGGATTCTGATAAGAGTTTTGTATGGTATGATCTTCCATGAATTAATGAAGAAATTGTGAAGAAATTGAAATTAGCAAGAATAATATCATAATATTTGGGTACCTAGAGCTGTTTTGTAGATGGGAGTGGGCAAATTCTAAATGATCTTCATTATTATTATTATTATTATTATTATTATTATTATTATATTATTACGATGCCTGAGAGTTCTCATTTATTTATTGATAGCATTTGTCAATGTCATTTGGAATTATAACTTTTTTACCCCTGAATATGAATATTAATAATCATACTCTGAGAATTCATTTTTTTTTTTAAAGGAATTGATATCTCTTGTCCTCTGTCATTGAGAATGTAAATGCTGCTCATAAATATATTGCTTCAATACATCCTGAATATTATAACAACTGTTATACCCAGGTTCATTTCCTCAACACCTATGAAAAAAACTTCTGTATTCCACAGAGGTTGAAACATGCCACACCAAGACAGACTGATTTGAATCTTCAAGCTCTAGCAGGACAATTTCATCAAAATCAAATCAAATTGGAAGAAAATGCATTTAGACAAAGGTTTGAAGAAACTGAAAAGATATTTCAGCAACGCCAAAATGAAAGAGCTGCTTTGATCAAGAGATCAAGAATGTTAAGAGAGGCCCAAAGTGAACTTGTCGCCAAAATCAAGTGAGCAAATAATAATTTATTGAATAACTCTTTTGAGAAATATTGTTTTGGTAATATGAAGAGGAAAGTATTATTCCAAAACAAATAAGATCTATGCTTGCATAATGATAGTAATAATATCAATGATGTACACAAGTCTCCAGTTAGAACTATAGGCATAAACCAGCTTGCTACCAAGTGAAATAGCTGAAGCACTATTATTATTATTTCTATTAGATAATATTCACAAATTATGCACAAAAGTCACAGAATACACCAAAGTATTGTCACCCATTGACTGTGAGAGACATTTATATTAAGATTTATGATCTGAAATGGTCATTTGCTTGAAAAAGAGGTTGTATTTTAATACTAATAAATGCTGATTTTCACAAATCCCTTATGTTTACACTGTTAATACAATTTGTTTCATATTTTCAGTGCTGCTACTGTGCAGATTCCTAAGCCTCCACCAAATCGGACTATGAAAGCGATTCAGCTTCGTAAAGATGGAAATAGGAAAAGAGAGGCTGACACTACAATGCAATCGATCCATTCATTTGAGGAGAAAATGAAATTGACCCTGCCACCTAGTGATGAAAAGTAATGTTGTTTTGTTTTCAACCTTTTAAAAAATGCTCAAGAGATAGCCTCAGTGACCTTTGGTCAAGAAGTATGATAACTTCATTAAATATGCTTTTCCATCTCTATTGAATACTGCCTGTAAAGGATTAAAGGATGATGTTATAATTCCGTTAGGCCAAAGGACTTTTGCAGTTTTTTTTATTTGGGTGTTTGATTTATTTATTTTTAATGCAGCCGTCTGGCACATTCCTTCATAGGACAACATCTATTGTACTTTTACTTGGTCCTCTATGGTGTTTTGGCAGTTTGGAATGCCAATAATCTCTACCTGCAGCCCTATCCTTTCGTCTCCCGTTCCACCGTGGCATCTTAAAGTGTTTCTTGGTTTATACAAATATATTTCTTTCTAATAGGTGTTGTGCAATCTGTCACAACACATTTAAGAAACAAATATATTTTTGTGCACAAAGTGATTTCCTACATTGGTGATGTGATGAATTCAGGTGGCCTTCCGCTGAAGCTGAAAAAAATGTTTTACCCACATTTGTATAAGGCTGGCACTTCATTTAGTTTTTTGGGAGATAGCCTACACAGATCACAACATTGTTTCTTTGCCTTGTTCCCCTTTTTTTTTTTTATCTTATTCTTTTTACTTCTCTTTTTTTACATAATAAAGTGATGATATCGACATCCAGTATATTATGACAAGAGATGAGGATAGGGGTGAACCAATCCACATGCTTAAAACTGCACCCAATGATGAATACATTGGCAAAATCCGTAAAAGACTTCAGGAGGATGCAGCTGCTCGAGAGGAGAGAGAAAAGAGGAGAAGGAAAGTGTTGGGTGACCAGATGATTGCCCATCAAGGACTAGAGGTAAAACAAAGGATGTTTACATTAAATGCTGATTGTGTAATTATTTTGAACTAATTTAAGACCACATGATACCCTGTGAATTTCAAGACTTCTATATAAAAGTTGCATATTTCAATCTTATCTCACTTTCAACAGAAATTCCTTATTCCTGTAGTTGATTCCTTACCTATCAAATTTGAATTAAAGTTGGAACAAATTTTTCAGTCACAATAGCTAATCCCCTCTCATGAATAGCCATAATTACATGATTTCAACTTGAGATACCATTAAAATGTAATGCCAAGATGTCTCGTTTATTCATGTCAGAAGCATGTTTTAAATAATCCTCTAGATTTTCCACACTTCTGCAATTTTCATTATCGAGTCTAAGTCTGACTAGTTATGGATATATTTCATAATCAGATACAGCAGTACTGCTTATTTGGGAACATTGAAATAAAGATTTGAAAATTGATTTTTTTTTTTGGTGAGATGATGGTATGGTGAATTATAGATGAACCCACTGATTAATTTCCCCTTGTCAAATTCCTTTGCACTAGACCAGTACCAGTCTTAGTGACATGTTGACTTCTGAATAGTGCATATAATGGAAGCTAGGAACAATTGCATATTTTAAGACGGTGCTACTCATTACCAAATAACTTGAACAGAACAGAAAATAAAGAAACACTGGTAGTCTGATATGATAACTTTTGTAATCATATGGTCATATTTTTTTTCATTTATGTAACTTTTACAAAATGCAGGAATCCCGTAGAGAGGAAATGATGGTGAACAGGCTCATGAGACAGTCCCAGCAAGAAAGGAGAATAGCTGTCCAACTCTTGCAGGTAAGCCATTAGATTTAGAGTGGGATATTTAGTCTGTATCTTCGTTTTTAATCTAAACTCATTCAGTTGTTGTTTTTTAATTCAGTTTATGATATTTAAGAAATAAAATATGATTATATTAACTTTTTCTAGTTTTCCATCTCCCTCCCTCTTTCCCTCACTCCCCCTACCCCCTCTCCCTTCTTCCTTCTCCCCTCCCTCCATCCCTGTATTGTGATTTGAATATTCTACCCTGACCCTCCCTGATTTGTAAATTCCTTCTGCAGGCTCGCCATGAAAAAGAAGTCATCAGGCAAAACAGAATTCAAAGAGAAAAGCAATACCAGGATAGAAGACTGAAAGACTTTGAGGATGCTCTTGATCTAGAAGCTGTAAGTCATTCTATTTGGAAGAGTTTCTCAGAATAGCAAATGTATTACTGATTGGTATGGAGGATTTATAAGGATGATATGTTTGTACAAAGGAAACTACAAGTCGCTTTGTATTCCCTTTGAGTGGTTGGGAAGGAGGGGGTGTTGTTGTTGTTTTGGGGGGGAGGGGGATGACGGTTTCCAAGTGTAACTTTCTTTCTTTCTTTATCAAATTTCCTTTTTGTACCGCATTGCAGTGTAAGGATAGCTTTGATAAATTGTAATTGC
>JAUELH010284498.1:398-10946 GCA_031471375.1 Hermissenda crassicornis | reverse complement strand
CAAAGCAATTACAACGTATTAATGCTATCCTTACACTGCAATGCGGTACAAAAAGGATATTTGATAAAGAAAGAAAGAAAGAACCAGGGTCATTTTTACATACACAGTGGTGGTTTCAGCTCAGTCAAATAAATGTTATTAATATGATGGGCACAAATAATTTACTGTTTTTATCTACTTGCAGGAAAAGAAAGGCAACGTTTGATTGATGAGAAATGTTGCGAACGTCCAAGGATTGAACTTGAGATGAAGAAAGCGACAACCCACACAAGAACCAATAGTGTTGATACCTTGGAACGATACGACTACGTAGAGCCTGAAACAGAAAGAAATCCACAAAAATTCAAATATCGGTCTCAGGATAAACCAAATGCTGGGGGTACAGCCGAGTCACACAGCTCATCCTCTCTGGCAAATGACGGTGGTGCTAACTCAAATACACCTTACCCACCACAGATTAACTTCACGCCTAGCTCTAATATGCATTCTCTCCCTCCTTCCAGTGGACCAGTCAACGAATTTTCATACAACCATCCTCACCCAGATCCTTACACTCCCACCCATCACCACCCGCATCACGATCCCCACCAGCATTTCAACAATCAGAACCCCATGCCCCCCTATCCTCCTCACCCTCCGGGGCACCACGGCCCCCCACCTCAGCACATGACACCGCACCACTCTCACTTTGGGGGTCCTCCGCCTCCTCCCCACATCGCGCCTCCCCAGCCTGGGTTTGACAACCCTCCCCCCTCTGGCATGTATAACATGCGCGAAGAGAGAAACGACAAACAGGATTGGCGGCGTATCGACGAAGGTCGTAACGTGCACCATGGAAATCAGGAATGGAATTCTCGTGGCCCGGATAATTCTGTCCCTTACTCAGCTCCTGCTAAAGACCCTCGTACCAAGCCACCACCTTTGGAGATGCCAAAAGAAATTCCTACCGAACCAGTCAGGAGGGATGAGAACTTGAACCCTCCTTCTGATTTGGAAACGCCGGAACCAGAACCGGAAGAAGAGCCGAGGTCGATGAGTCTTGAGTCGAGGATTCAAAGTTTATTGAAGGGTGGGGCGGAGGGCGAGGACAAGGAAGAAGGAGGAAAGAACAGGCCAGAGGGTAGTGGTGTCTCAGAATCTGACGTACCACCGTCACCATCGCCAAAAACGACTGCTCCTCCCCCCAACCTGGTTTCTCACCCCCCTCAACAGCAGCACCACACTCAGCCAAACCACAATCGTCCGCCCCAGCCAGACTTTGCCGGTGGTGGGCGGGATGTGCCCAGACACGTCAGACCAGGCCATCCTTCCATGCCACCACACATGCCCCCTAATGTGCCGCCACAGATGCAACCCCACCACCCCCACCATCGCCATCCTCACCACCACCCAGGACCCGGCCACATGCCGCCTGTTCACCCCGGTATGCCAAACCTCCCGGGCTCTCACATCCCTCCACATCACCACCCGCATATACCACCCTCACCCCATCACTCGGGTCCCCCGCCGTCCCATCATCATAATTGTCCCCCGCGTCCACCACACCCAGGCCAGTCTGACGGCCCGCATCATTCTGTGCTACCCCCTCACTCCCATCCTCATCACCCCCATCTTTCAGGTCCCCCAGCTCACCTGGCAGGACCTCACCCTCTTCAACACCCGGGCGCTCCTCCCTCCCACCACTCAGGCCCTCCGCCCCCTCACCATTCGCATCCCCCGCATCAAGGACCTCTTCCTCACATGGACTTGTGGCCGGGGTCAAAGGGTATGCCTCCACCTGGTCAACCTCCCGGCCCGTGGCCTTCGGGGTCACCCATGGACTCGACCCCATCCCCCATGCATCAACAGTCACATCCACTAGACCATCAATCACCGCACAATAACACAGACTCCCATGAAAGCAAATTAAAAAATCGCTTTAAAAACAAAGGAAAACCCTTTGAGGATAATAACTATAAAAACAATGACTCTTACTTCATTCCACATGGTTTGGGCAATAGCAAAGTCGGCCCGGATAGTCTTGTTAAAAATAACACACCCTCGCCACTGACCGACGAAGGTCAGAGAGGGAGAGGTGACGGAAACAGGCCACCCTCTCCTTCCCCACACATGGGTCATAGTTTTGATGCTAGGAAGCCGGTGAATGATGATAGAATTCAAAATGGTCGGAGTCCGGATGTTGAGATGGAGGACGACCGTATGAGTTTGGATTCGGTTAGCAGCGGGGAAGAGAGGCTAGAGGTGAATCCGTCGGATGGGATCAATAAAGGGAGTGACTGGCAGCACCACAACTTTGACAATTTTAATCATGCATTTGATTCAGACTATGATGCTGAAGGGGAATTTGTTACGCACATGTTTTCTCAAGTTCTTGGGGAGTTTGTGGCCGAGTTGAAAAATATTATGCAAAAGGACTTGTGTAAAAAGATGGTGGAGACGTCAGCTTTCAAGTACTTTGAAAAATGGTGGGACCAGCAAGAGGAAAAGCACAAGGTGAGTCGAATTTTTGAAGGACATACTCTTACACCATAGTAAAATATTCATATTAATTCATTGTCGCTGTTGTCAAAATAACATTGCACGTCTTTGTTAGAAACATCCTGGTGATGGTAGAATTGAAACTGAAAGCAGATGCTTCTCTGACAGTTTGGTCCCTAGTTTAAAATTTGGAGTGGAAGACATAGGTAATTTGGACTCTTTTGGTCCGAATGAGGTTGTAGCACAGTGAGGTTGCCAATGTTATATATATATATATATATATACTATAATGCTCAATTGGTAAGTGGAATATACCCAGGATTGAACCTTGGTGGAATGGTTCCTCAGGCCTTTACTTTATGCAACATGTATGGGAAGTTCATAATAAATATGAGAGAGATAGTTAAGGGTCTTAAATATATAATCCTTTATATTATGAACACAGTTAAAACGAAACTTTGTGTGTTATGAATGGTTTTGAGGTTGGGCCCAATCATTTTATATTTAATACAGTCGATTGTTATAATAATAGTTTGTTTTTAATTGTTCTGCCTCCAGGATGTTTTAAAATGTCAATTATATCGATGTCTTTAAAAAGTTACGCTTTGTGGTTTTTGTCTTGCAGCATCTCCCCATGTCAAAATTTTTGTTATGATATATTTATACTTCATATGCTTGAGCACCAACAATCATTTCAAACATTCGTGGGTATGAGAATATGGTGCAATTTTTGACACTCTCTCATACACTGAAAATTTCATCTAGACCTTTTATGTAGATAATAATATGGTCCACTATTCCCGCAGGTGTTTACTTACCCAACAGGTTGTGCGTATCCTTTGTATGATTTATGAAACACGATTAATTGGAAAAATGGAAATTGAATTAAAAAAACAACTGAAAGAAACCAAGGGACTATGCTATATAATTTATGTTCAATGTCAATGGTCCAATTAGGGTGCAACCACCTTGCACAAAGATTGAGATCACTCTACCTCTTTGATCCGAGTTCAGTCAGTGTCAAGAATTGAATAAGTTGCAACTATTAGATATATTTGATAATTTCAATCTATTACCCCATTGTCTCCGCTCTTGGTACAATTCAGGCACCAGCTGTGAATGTGGAGGTGAAAAAGGAGAAGCCGATACCGACGTCCACAACACCGGCCATCACCTCTGCCCTGGCAGGATTGTTTGAGACCAAGCATCCGTGGTCTAAGGAAGGTGTTATGGATCCAACTGGTGGGCTCAGTCGATATAGCACCGGCGGTCTACTGGGAATTCGTTCCGGAATGTCCAAACTGCCGTCCTTCAAGGTAAGGTTTTTCTTTCTTTCTTGATCAAATACCTTTTGTACCGCATTGCAGTGTAAGGACAGCTTTGATAAGCTGTAATTGCTTTGCATCAAGATTTAAGACAAGCAGGTGATGAGCCCACTGTCTCAGGTTTTTAGAAGATACAAACTAAACCATGTAATTGTGATGGGAAGAGAAATTATATTTATATGAGACAACTTTTCTATTTTTGAAAATTGAAAGACAGAAAAAAGGAAGGGATTGAATACATTACAGGGTTAAATCAATTAAATGTTTTTGAATATGGAAATGGTTTGAAGTCAAAAATATTATTTACATATATATATATATATAGTTTGGGTATGTTTTTTTGGCTTGGGATCTGTCAGGTTGGTAAAGATGAAATCATTTTATTTATTTTCTTCATAGGGCCATTTGTGTATTCAATGAATTAAAAAATTAATTACTACAACAGGGTGGTGAGAGTAGAGCAAGCGAAGGTTGACCATTACACTGGCATGCTCTTGTGTTTTATAATGATCAAGGGACATAAACCACATAATTAAAACATGCTGCGCACATACATTTGGGTTGGAAAAAAAATCTGTGGATCACATGTTTATTCCATTTGTATTTAAGTTCAAACTCATCTTTGCTCAACTTTTCGTTATTTTCATTCTTTTTCTAACAATTGTTCATTACTATTAGAAAAAAGCTCAAGAACCGATGGCCAATGAGGAAGATTCATTGCCATCAACAGCAAAGACCAGCAAAGTTGAAGAGGAAGATGATGATGATGATGATGATGATGATGATGATGACGACGATGACGACGACGACGACGATGATGATGCATCTGCATCTGATTTTGAGGAAACATCGAAGCAGCTTGGAAAGAAACCAAAGAAGAGAATTTACAGCTCTGATGAAGAATCTGAGAATGGCAAAGCAGGTATGGCACTTTTGGCCTCTATGGTGAAACAAATGTTCTGTCTTTCTCTTTCTCCTTCATGGTCAAAATGCAAGTAGAAGTACTGCCTTGAAGATAACGTTTTTTTTTCATCCATTTGCAGACACATAGTCACAGGGATGGGAGGACAAATGTATACACATATACATTGAATTAGTCTTCTTCAATTCCTGTCTTTCTTTTACTCAATCTTTTTTCATTCATTTTACAATCTTGTATAAACATTTTTTTCCTCCTTTTTACCTTGCGTTTCTCCTTTTTACCCTGCGTTTCTCCTTTTTACCCTGCTATTGATTGTTTTGATTACTTTATGTCGTTCAATTTATTAATTATTTTTAAGTGCAGGATATTATGAGAACTTGAATTGAATCTGATTTTTCATTCCTTTAATAACATAAAAAAAACATTTATTTTGATTTCTTTAGATGTAGAGGAAGCTGAGAAAGACAGTGAAGATGATGAGGAGAGTGGAGCTGAGAGTGAAGCTGAGAGCAGCGGTCTTAGCAGCCTTGACGAAGACAGTGACCTATCTGATGATGAAGAATCCGAAGAGGAGGAGGAAGTAGCAGGAGAAAAACAGAAAGCAGTGAAGGCCAAGGACTCCAGTGATGAGCTGTAAGCCATTTTACACTTCTGTTCTGTCACTTGTATCTAGTTTGAGAGGGGCTTGACAAACAAACAAATATGTATGTCTTGGAGTGGAACTTGGCCTTCTTCTCCCCCCCCCCCCCTTTTTTTTTTCTCTTCAGTTTTCATACTAAATTAAGATAAATTGTCTTCTGGTCGCTGGCAGGTGCATCTGATATACTTTTGTTCATGCTCTCAACACTTTCTATATTGGTGAGCTACACCAGAATTGGGATACATCTTTTTCTTTCCAGCCAAAATGTGAAACTGTTTGGTTTTCTATATCATACATACTTTGATGTACTGTCTTTGAACAAACGAACAGACAAATTTGTGGAAGAGTGAGGTAATTGTGAAACTCCAGCTGTCTAGGTACAACTGGTCACCTCATGGTTTTGTGCTTTTTGTTTGTGTTTAGGGAGGAGACCAAATCAGACGAGGACATTGAGATGAAATCGGATGAGGACTCTGATGACAGCGACAAAGAGAAGCTGTAAGTTGTCTTTGATGGATAGCATTTATATAGCGCGTATCCGCCATGGTGCTTTATGCGCTTTACATATTCACATCCCCCCCGGCCAACAGCAATTACAGAACATATTGGACAAGACTTGCAGCCTGTTGGCCGCATATGCAATTTTTTGGATGAAGAAAATGATCTTTTAATCGTCCGGGTACTCATTTACACCTGAGTTAAGTGAGGCAATTGGAGTGAAATGTCTTGCCCAAGGAAAAAAACATGTCCTGGGAAGAAATCAAACGCAGGACCTTTCGGCCTAAAGTCGAGCACGCTAACCACAGGGCTACTGTGTCTCCGGAATTTGTTTTATTTATTAGTCTACTAATTTAATCTTATGTTACTTAGATGAGTGGCTGTTTCAAAGCGCATATGCCTTCTCTTGATTTCTAAGATTTAAGCGATCAGTTTATATTTTTTTAGTGCAGTTGGTTTGAATTTTTCTCAATTATGATTCATGTTATTGTTGGTAGCTGAAAGGTGATTAGAGATAAAAGGTATGAAAATGAATAAATGTGGGTACATGTTAAAGTTTATCATATTGTTTAATTTCAGCGCCCGCAAAAGCCCATCAATTGAGAAACTCTCCCCCTTGAAAGAGGTAGCGAAGGAAGAGACTGAAGAGGAAGAAGGTGAAATCAAAGATGAAGTCAAAGAAGAATCCGAAGAAGGAGAGATCAAGGAGGAAGAGGAACTGCGGTTTGAGCGACCAAAAGCCCCCACACGAGGCAGAGGAAGAGGGAGAGGAAGGGGTAGAGGCAGGCGGAGGAGTTGGAGGAAGAGTTTGGATTCATCAGATGACGAGGTGGCCAGGACAGTCCAGGAGGAGAGCCAGTTGAAGACGGAGAGTGATACAACCGACACAGAGGCAGCAGAACTGTTGATGGCGCTTGCAGCCCCGAGGCAGATGCAATCAGAACCAGTTCCAGAGGAGGACAGGCTTGTGGAGGATGAGGTGAAAGATGAGGAGGAAGAAATCCGAAGAAAGCAAATCCAACGCTCCATGGCAGAACACGATTATTCCTCTGCTGCGCCTGCGGATGACGAAGACGATTCTGACGCAACAGATTCTGCCGACGACGAGGCCATGCGGATCACCCAGGAAATCTGGATAGATCATAGCTACTGCTTGCCATCGGCTCAGATCAAGGTGAAGGAAGAGCCCCGGCCGGAGAGCAAAGCCAAGTCGCGTAAGAAGACCGAAGAGCTTCTGGCCAAGATTGATGCCACGATAGACGAGGTCATCTCACAAGGCGTGGAAAAATCGGAAGCCAAGAAGGCTAAATCCCCCGCAGCTGCCACCAAAAAGGGTAAGGGCAAATTGACAGACGTCACCAACAAGCAGAAAGGATCCCGAGAACTTGCCAGTATCCTGCCAGATGTTGAACCCAAAGCCAAAGTAACTTTCACATCTCGAACGCTACACGAGGAGAGGCAAGTGTTTTTTGACATTTACAACCGGGGCATGGACACTGAGGACATCAATATGCTGAAAAGGACCTACGACTCGCTGATGCAGTCTGACGATCAAATGTTTTGTTGGTTGAACGATATTCTATGGGTGGATCATCCTAACACCCATATCCCTGACCCGCCACGGAAGAGGAAACGCACAGAGGATGGCCAACGAATTCATAGAACAGGCAAGTTAAAAAAAATGATGATGATGACGATGATAAATAGCAAGCACTTTCTAAAATTTCGAATTGCGATTTTACTGACTGTACGATGCATGCAATTGCAACTTTCAAGCATTCAAAATCTAATATTTTAATTTTTTGTTATGAGATTTAGACAGTGGGCTCATCACCTGCTTGTCTTCAATCTTGATGCAAAGCAATTACAGCTTACACTGCAATGCGGTACAGAAGGTAATTTGGTCAAGAAAGAAAGAAAGTTATGAGATTTTGGAAATTAGAATTAATCCCCACCAATGTTTAGGGTTCATATCTTTCTGAGAAATTGAAAACTATGGTCTTGTAAAATGTTCAACAGGAGGTGCACGTACAGAAGGCTATTACAAGATGTCAACGGAGGAGAAAAATCAGTCGATTGCCAATGCCGCAGCTATACCTACTCCACCGGACGAGGATGATTGGACAATGCAGGTAAGCTTGGGGTTCTATTGATTTGTGGGAAACAAACGTGATTGAACGGCTGGAGCGGTAACCTCAATTTGTACTTGACTGAGAATGACTGCATTGTCAGTCGGCTGAAATACCTTTTGGTAAGAGCAAGCCGGTGGTGTAGTGGTTAAGTCTTTCGCATTTCGTTCGAGAGGTTGTAGGCTTGAATCCCGGTGGCAACACTGGATTTTTTCCTCAAGACTTCTGAGTATTCAAGGCTCAATCCCACACACAGTCCCATCGCAGACAGACTTTAAATCGGAGATGCCGCCTTTTAGATAAACTTCATGTGTTGCAAAGGATGTTAAACTAAAAACTGGGAACTATTTGATACCTTGTAGTAAAATTTGTAAATTTCCACTCTTTTCTTCACAACTGAATTTGAAAGCGAACAAATCACTTTCATCAAACGTAAATGGCATTGAGACAGACTGCACAAATATGACTGATCCATTAGGGTCTAGCCCAGGTTCTTACACCTCAGACCGGGAGTAAGCTGCATGGGCGTAGACTTGCATTCCTAGAGCTACTATCCAGTGCTACCTGTTTCTTTGTTTTTTTTTAACAATGTAGAATTTATTATCTCACTATTCAAAGGATGACGGCAAGAAGAAGCAGCAGACTTCCAGAGAGATCCGAAGTGAAAACCGCAGACTTCAGACCGCCATAGCCGCTTTCCAAGAAAACCAGGAAATCAGTGACCTTTTGAAGTTCAACCAGCTCAAGGTGAGTCATTGCTTGATTTGATGTGGCATTATTGTTTACCGATATTGATTTTGAATAGTGTTGAGGAGTGGCTCTGATCATTGTAAATGGATATTGCCGCTATACAAGACAATCATTTATTATTATAAGAGAATTGTTTCAAATTTTTAAGAGGTTATCAAGTAAGGGTGGAAAAAAATACAAAGTGTGAACCACTTATATTCATGAAAGTCATCATCATTGTCATTGATCACAAAGAGCACAGTCTCTTTTTCAAAAGATTATTTGTTATTATATAATGATCACTTCTCAGTAAGAAAATTATTCCCGTTCAATCGGTATCCTTGACATTAGGGCATATGGTGCTGAACTAGACTCATGAATTTTCGTGATCTTTTACAGTTCCGTAAGAAGCAACTTCGGTTTGCCAAGTCTGGCATCCACGATTGGGGTCTGTTTGCACTGGAACCGATAGCAGCAGACGAGATGGTGATAGAATATGTTGGACAGTCCATCCGTCAATCCATCGCAGACATCCGGGAGAAGCATTACGAGAACACTGGCATTGGAAGCTCTTACCTGTTTAGGGTGGACCACGACACCATCATCGATGCCACCAAGGTTGGGAATCTGGCTAGATTCATCAACCATTGTTGCAGTGTGAGTGTGGTGGCATTTCTTACCTTCGACTTATTGTCCTTGTTTTCATTTGCCATCTTTGCCTTTCAGATTCACTCATGGAGGAGAGCTCTGGCAGGGCCTACTTCACTTCTGTCTGCGCCTACCTTCTTACCATTTTTCTTACTATTTGCCAGCACTATATGACCTGTATCGTCAATACCTCATTTCAACAAAAGATTAACTGAATATTGTGAATAGGGAGAATATGAATAACACGAACACACACAACAGAAACATTTAGATGTGGCAAGCTGGTGGTGTAATTGTCAAGTCACTCGCCTACGGTTCAAGAGGCTGTAAGTTTGAATCCCAGTGGTATACTTTTATTTTCTCTCTCAAGACCTGAGTGTTTACGGCTCAATGATCGAGTCAATCTTACACAGACCTATGGCAGAATGACAGATGCTGCCTTATAATGATAATAGCATTTGGCATTTGTGGGTGAAGAAGTTGAGAAGATGATGGCAAACACAAGAGATGAATCAGTGAAAGCCGAGTATACATTTTAATCTCTTTATTTTATACACACAACATCATAATATATCCTGCCGACAATGCCAAATGGAAGGATCGTGTGATGAAAATGATGGTGAAAATTGCGTTAAACAAAAAAAACTTTGAAACTTTTCAATTATTACTCCTGGGCTATTTTATTTATTATTTTTTTTAATTCCCTCGACACATTGAGTTTATATGCCATTTTCTCTCTTTCTCTCAACCAGCCAAACTGCTATGCCAAGATAATCGCTGTGGATGGTCAGAAGAAGATTGTCATTTACTCAAAGAGGGATATTGAAATCAACGAAGAGATTACGTACGATTACAAGTTCCCGTATGAAGAGGACAAAATCACATGTCTCTGTGGTGCTCAAGGTTGTCGAGGAACATTGAACTGAGACTATTCTGATAAATGGACCATTGGACTAAGAAAGTCTTGAGAAATGCAAGATTGAGCTGAGACTATTCTGATAAATGGACCATTGGACTAAGAAAGTCTTGAGAAATGCAAGATTGAACTGAGACTATTCTGATAAATGGACCATTGGACTAAGAAAGTCTTGAGAAATGCAACATTGAACTGAGACTATTCTGATAAATGGACCATTGGACTAAGAAAGTCTTGAGAAATGCAACATTGAACTGAGACTA
>JAUELH010284497.1:0-13036 GCA_031471375.1 Hermissenda crassicornis | reverse complement strand
ACCTGTATACTGTCCCAAAGGTGATTACCCTCCGATGAAAGTTGTACATGTTTGTAACATTCCCACCGAATCTTAACATTTTTTTATAAGGGACGCAAGTTTAGCCTTCCAGAGTGTTAACATGCTAGATTGTTTATTCTTTTTATTGCCTTATCAGCCATATCTTTGAGTAGTGTTGAAAAGGCATTTTGTGTCTGAAAATATTGAATTTGACAAATCACCAAAGAAAGTCCAGGCTGACAATTGCAAAGAATATACCATAGATTCAAGAAATGAAAGCAGTTACCCATGTGAGAAATCTATTCGAAAATAGTATGATAAGTACAAAATAAATCAGTGCCTTGTAATTTCAGGCAAAGTGTTGAATGACTTCTTAGAGCTGTCAGTCTGCAGCAGCGTGAAAACACCATTCGAAATTGTGTGTGTCATGAAAGCGCACTAATTGTCAAGGCGGTCATATCAAGCATGCATTGGAAGATTAGAAAGCATTTCCTTATTGAGAAACTTTCTTGAATTCAATAAAGAATGGTGTCTTTATGTTCACACCAAACAACTTGTTAGTAGCTTTGACAGTTTTTTGATAATGTGATTTCCTCAGGTGCTAATTATCTCTATGTAAACTATCATAATTTTTGCCATGTTCGCATTAATAACAATATTGATAATACAATAACAATAATAATAACAAGAAGAAGAAGAAGAAGAAACACAATCTGTACATTTATAATGCACTGAAATAACATCCCTCATATATAAAGCAGTCTGGGACATGAAATCGTCATAAAAAGGCAAATAAAGACACACATGAATGTCAAGCACTCCTGGATACACACAAGTCTAACAACACAATTTAGGTCATGTTTTGAAGCTAACGTCTGAAAAGATATGTTTGAAGGTGTTTTTAAAATGTCTCTAAATTTTGGAGTTACAAAGGCTGTCTGGTAGGTTGCTTCAAATATATATATTGAGCATGACCTGGTCATGATTATGCACTCAATAAATGCTATGCATTATATAAATTCGTTATATATATCATATATGTATACATGAAAATATACTTTACTATATCACACAGTACAATTAACACCATGCTGCAATAAGTGATTTAATTTCAAAAATAAAACATCTACAAAAAACCCCCCCAAAAATATGTATGCATTGAATTATACGTCATTCTAGGACAGAGGTAGGAGTATCGATTCAACTCAGCCATGATTATGTTTTATTTATTTATCACTTGCAAGGACTACGGTGTGTAAACATTTCAAAACCACATCCTCTTGGAAAGATTAATTTTGAGAATAAAATGTGTAGACAGAGAAAATTTGGTGGGTGATAGTGATATAGAATAACAAAGTTATAACGGATCAAAAAGCAATAGTGAATAAT
The DNA here is from genome assembly GCA_031471375.1 of Hermissenda crassicornis. Lineage (NCBI taxonomy): Eukaryota > Metazoa > Mollusca > Gastropoda > Nudibranchia > Glaucidae > Hermissenda > Hermissenda crassicornis. The sequence goes on along the minus strand of JAUELH010284497.1, from coordinate 11,647 downwards.
GAAAGAAGTGCTGAAATTTTGTACCCTAGAGGTAAGACTTACTGCTGATGTAAGAGATACAACTGAAATAAAGGAGAGAATTTTCTATTTGCATATTAAGTACTACACAAAAGGAAAAGGAGATTTTAGTAACATAATTCATGATAAAGAAAAGCCTATCTATAAGTGAAAAATTGTGTACGGTTGAGAGACATTGAATTGTGTAGTATCTTAGGGAGAAAAAGGAGTAAAACCAAGTCAGGCAACGAGAAGAGAATGTTCATTCCTACATAAACCTACACCAAAAAGGTAACCAAAAGGTAATAAAGGTAATTGATAAGAAAGAAAGAAGAGTTATCATATCATGTAACTATGTTGTTGCTTTTGTTATTTGGTTTATTTCCAAATTGACAGAAATATGTCATAGAGTGTTAGGAAAAAAAGCAGGATTAGTTTTTGAAATGGGATAGAAGTAGACCCTACAATTTTTCCACTTTTGTTGTTGTTTTGGTTCCAAATTTCATGATTCTTGATAGCGTTAGTGCATGTCAAATTGTAAAAAAATTTAATCATAAAATATGAAGTACTTTATTACATCAAGACAGAGAGAATTAGATAGGCAAAAGTTTAAAAAAAACTAGTTGTGATAGATCTTAATCTGGGATGATGTCTGTAGTAGCACTATTGAAATTGAACAGCATCTTTCTTGTATTCTCTATTGTTATCAATGACGACTAGACAGATTTTGATTCAGAACACAGGTCAAAGGTGAAGAATGTAAAATCATGATTGACTTACTTTGTCAGTTGTGCCTAATAAGTCGCTGAGCCTCTTTGCTTTGTCGGACTGAATTGACCGAACGGACCCACCCCCTGCATCAAAGGAAAAAAATAAACAAAAGCATGATTATGACAGGCAAAGGAAAATATTGGAGACATAGTAATAATCTAATCTATAAAGACAATAATGGTGTTATAAATGCAGGTATGCATTTACAAATACAATATAATATTTATCATAAATTGCATTGCAAATTAAAATTTAACTCTTTGCATTCATGTAAGCTAATGCATTTGTGAATTTTTTTAAAACAATAATATTGTCTCTTATATTTCAAATTTAATTTCCAATAACTGATGCTGAACCAAAAGATTACTCAAGCATAATATAAGCTATCTAGCACAGCATGCCATTAGATACATCATGTTGCTGTAGTCATAGAGAAGAGACAGTGACACATATGATAGTATGAAGAAATATGATGATAATCATCTTGCCACACATCTGAACCATTATAAAGCTGCTGTCTGCATGTTGTTGCGACTTATAATATGCATGCCAAAATGGTGAATACTGGTCTCAGCAGTCGTCATCCTACTGACCAATACACTATTGATCATCTTGTGGTTTCATTCAATCAAAAATATTTTTAAAGTGGCTTATAATAAGAAAAAAATCAATAGACCACTCCAATCAAAAAGATTATTTTCATTGATAAAAATATGATAGAGGAAAAGATAGTAAAAACAGAGATTGAAAAAGATACTTAATAATGTAATGCTTATGAAAGTGAAAGCGTATATGACTTATCTTACAAAGCAATCACGAGAAAAATGGTAAATCATACAATCTTGTTTTTAAAAAATCAGTTTTACTCTTGTTGACAGCAATTTTTATCTTAATTAAGGGAGCAAAGTAAAGAGAAAATAAACATTAACAAAACATGGTTCTAGATGAATTAAAAAAAAAAGATTTTGATATGACAACTGCAAAAATATACAACATTAAATCTTTTATTTCAACTAAAACTAAAGTGACTAGAAATTATCAACAGTTTTATAATGTTGAAAGTAGAAAAAAAACCAAACATAAACCAAAACAGAAACAACACAGCTTATAGAAAAATACTGGTTATAATTACTATAGATAATGGTATTAGCACTAGAAGGATTATATAACACCAAATAAATAATTTATTCATTTCAAACTAAGTCTTCATAAAAGCAAATGTCATCTTATACTATTTTCAAAAATTGAAAAGAAAAACTGAAAAGAGAAACAGCAATTAGAACAACTTAATACCATTGTTTGTTGCAATTACAGTCCAATACATATTTCTTAAATTTGTTTCAAATGAAAAATGAATGCCTACATGATTCAATTGTAACACAGAAAATAAATTGAATAAAATTTGGGATGCTGAACTCATTTCAAGAAAATGTGAGCTCTGCCAATGCGTGGTCAAGAAATATGTATTGGCGTGTACGGTGATATGTTCACTTCTGTGAACTCATGCGATTACATAGACATGCTTCTCATCTAGTTGAAATATATTGTCATTCGGAAACTTGACATTATTGAAATATCTTCTCCAACAAAAATTAAACCAAAGTTTCAAAAGAGCAGGTTGGTTATTTTGATAAAAATTTAATTAATTTTCTTTGTTCTAGTTTATGAAGATGAAGTGTGTTAAAATGCACAGACAAAATTCACACATCAAGGCAGTGAAATTATTTTCATTAAAAATTTTAGAATGTCATTTTATTTTTAAAAAGCCACAGAAATAATAGAATGTCAGTTATTTCATTTCAATCCAAGAAATTATACAATCTGAACAGAGGAAATTATAAAACAGTTGAAATCACTTTTGAGTAAACTGAAAACACCACATTATAATGATTATTTCACTGTCACTCGACTACAAAGACACATTACCACGCCAACTGACACGACACGACAGGTCATTGTCATACAATCTACCTGTTATGGTTTGGCATTTTGGGGTAAATAGAACCCTGGTTTCCGCTGTTTCCTCGTTCTCTTCCTCTTCTTCTTCGCTCGTCCAGACTCCGAGTTCGCTGTTCGCTGCCTCATCAGTGAAAGCAATGTTAGTGAGACCGAGTGTTTTCTCAGTGGTTTGATGGGACAACAAATGACACTTTTCTACATGTTTGCCTACCCTGTGTTTGCGTCTATCCTTATGTGGCAAGCTGGTGTGAATATCATTTCTTGCGTGAGCTTCGATTTTAGATGATTTTTGCATACCAGAGAAGTCTTGAAACTGCCAATCATTTTCAACTGAGTAAGACAACTCACCGGATGAAAAACTCTCACAAAGCAAATGTCTAGAAATCTCGGACTGTTTTGATCTTTTGAATGACTTTGGTTTGGATATTTTAGATCTTATTGCCGTTGTGTCAATCCCAACACCCCTGCGGTTTAATCTTTTTATTTTACAAGATGAAAAGGTCCAACTATTTGAACGATTAAAATTATAATTTTTCTCATCGTTCATCATCAAAGACTTTGTTTTTCTCAGATTTGACATCGATGGACTCCAGATGACTTCATCTGGTGAAACTCTGTCAACATTAGATAGAGTGTTGGAGGATGTGAAGGACAATAAGAGGGACTTGGAATCTTTGAAACAGGATAGGCATTTCTCCCCATTATTAGATTTTAATAAAACAACCTGTGAGTAATTTGGATCAGTTATAGGTGGAATAGAATCATTATTATTATTATTATTAAAATTATTATTGTTATTTTTCATTTTGTCATACTCATACTCGTGAGAGAGCCTGCCACCACAGGCACTTAATGACCTATCACTGTGTTTACACAACTGTTCATCACCTCTAGAAGTTGTAGATGAAACTGGTAAAGATAAATTATGTTCCTTTCTGTCTTTATGAGACTTAATGTAAGAGGAGAAAAAATGTAATTTCTTCTTTTTCCTGGATCTTGTTGTTTGGCAGGCACCGGTGTCAGAATTATTTGTTGAATTTTTGCATTGCATGCCATTTTTATTATACCCAGAAAGGACAGTGAAATCCTCATAGACTTTCAAAGGTATTGGAATTTCATCTGAGGCTACTTCAAGATTAGAGGGAAGTAAATAGTCATGGTTTCGAGGATTCAGATCAAAGTACCCAGAATTAGGATTATGAATTTGATATAAAGATGACTGAGTTGAAATATTATCTTCGTTAAAGAGAAAGGCAGGGATGTGTGGCATGGACACAGGAATGTCTTCAGTTATGGTAGGAACTCTGTCATAATCATGATTGGCAGATACAGGTTCCCATGGCTTGGCATATAATTGGGATGAATCCCACGGTTGGGAGTAATAATATTCAGCTTGGTGGTGAGTGCTGGTGCAGGTTTGAGGGGTTTCTAGTAAAGGCTTGATAATGGGTATCTCTGGTAACGGTCGCTGGCTATTTGGATTGTTGGATAGAGGTGTTGGGGTAGCATGAGGATGAGGAAGATGGTGGTGGTGGTGGTGGTGGTGGTTGTGGTGGTTGTGGTGGTTTTGGGGGAGGTGATTAGGGTGGGAGAAGTTCATGCAGGGTATGGCTGTGGAAGGAAGAAACGAAAACAACATGCAGCATGCAACCAAGGGCAAATGATCAAAAGCAGTTGGTGGAACTAAAAAAACGAACTTAATCACTGAACTCGTATTTAAAAAAAAAACAAGGATCGTGTGACAAGCATTTGCAATTAATTACAACAAAACTTAAGAGAAAAATAACAGGTCACAAAAAGTAATGGATAGTAATAATCAATATCAAACAAAACAAAACAAAAATGTCTCAAAAACAACAAAAGGTCTGTTTTCAAAGGAGTTTGCACTCCAGTGGATGTTAGAAAAACCCCCCACAAAAGCAATCAAATGCAAACCAATTTACAAGACAGTACTTTATGTATAACGTAGGTAAAAATGAGAAATAAATGGGCGGTGGTATAAAAACAATAAATAATAAAGGAAGCAAAATGCAAATAAAAGGCTTAAACTTATGGGCATTTTCAAAATAAAACCAACAGAAAAACAAAGCAAATCAACTGTGGGTAACTCCTTTTTTTGTTGTTGTGTATTTGTATATAATATGTTTTTTTTCTTTCTATTGTTAGAAAAAATTTTGAGGTTACATTATTGTCAGAATTGTAAAAAACCTGTGAATTGTTTTGCATGGCCATGTTATGTGCTACTTATTATAAGTCTTGGTGGCAAAAATACATAGGATTTAGGATGCCTTAATTTGTATTGTTTTCTTCTTTTTCAGTTTCAATGTTAGAATATCAGGTATGCAGGTAGTTTTGTTTTAAGTCACAAAGTGGTCAGTCTAAAGGAGCTCATCTTTGGATCCTCACAATTTCTCTGTCAAAATTGGCTTCTTTTATCACAATTGCGTTTGTTTTATTGCTAGAAAACACATTGTTACAGTTATCTTACTGTCTACAGTGTTGGGAAATTGTTAAGTAGCATGTCAAACTATCTGCTTGTTTGCTTGTTTTTCCCCTTGTTTTTTCTTTCTTTCTTTTTTTAATGTTTCAATTGATTCTTTAGTAAGAAGTAGCATTGGTAAAATCAATGTTTTGGGGGATTTTTTTTCAAGACTTTAAGAACTCTTATGTGACGAAAAAATGTGTAAAGTAAAGGCACCAAAAAGTAAATCAACACATCAAGGGAAACTGATTCACAATTGGGAGGGAACAAAAAGTTGGTAGGGGGGATGTAATGAAACTTTGTGATAAGAGGGGGATGTAATGAAACTTTGTGATAAGAGGGGGATGTAATGAAACTTTGTGGTAAGGAAACACAGATTAGGACAAATTTTACGTTCTTTTAGTTTGTGTCTACATTTTATCATTCTTTTTCTTCAATTACTTCATGATGGGATTATTAGGATGTGTCAGAGTCATGAACGGATGTGAAAGAGTTTGTGTTTTTAGGTTGTGTGTTTGGCTTACATATATTCACTAAGTATTATATAGTACATGTCACATGTTGGATTGGTGTAAGTATACAGAATGTCCCCATGAGTTTGCCTTGACATGAAACCAGACATTATGAGCATTGAAACCAAAGAGAGATTACAAGAGCTTTCAGCCTCTCAGGTAACCCAGATGGAATATAATGATAATATATTTATGGCAAAAAAATAATCAATATTATATTATGTGTTTATACTTTGTTACAGTTTTCATCTTCACAGAGGAAACATTAATTATCAGGGCAAACTCATGTAGACCCCCTGTACTCATGACAATTGGATGAATGGCACTCATTGAGTACAAATGGAAAATATGGCATGTTTTGCATAATACATTATGTGACAGCATTAATTCATGAAGTGAAAATAGAATATTTCAACCGTATGCCCATATTTGCAATATCATATAGCACAGTGCACTTTTAAATGAATGAAAATGGCAAGAACAGGGTAAATGAAATGTGCAAAAATTTGATATGGTGAACAAATGTGCAATGAGCTTACCATCAACAGATAAAGGTGAAAGACATGCAATTTCTTCAAATGTCATGTGCAGACATTTTTCTTCAAACTGCTCTAGTGTGCTTAAAATGTCTGCGAAACATGGTCGTTCTTCAGCATCAAAACTCCAACATTTTCGCATTAAAGAATACCTGTTGAAAGTAAAAAAGAAAACAATGTGTTATGAATAGTAGAATAAAAATCATAAAATATCATATTTATGTACTATATTGATAGTAAAAATAATAATAATGATGATGATAATTATATTGTATGTTTATTTTTTTTTCTTAAAAGTCATGTAGTGCTGGAAAATGGTGAGATGATAGATTTAGCTATTAAAAGATTTAACAGAAGAAGATCCTAACAAAGGCATCCTTCAACTACTCATGACGATAATGATGAGGAGGAGGAGCATTAAGAGGAGGAGGAGGAGGAGGAGGAGGAGGAGGAGGAGGAGGAAGAGGAGGAGGAGGAGGAGCAATAAGAGGAGGAGGAGGAGGAGGAGGAGCAGTAAGAGGAGGAGGAGAAGGAGGAGGAGGATAAAAAAACTAGAGACTGATAAAGTCAAGCTCACATTTCATCTGCACATTTTTCTGGCCGTTCCAGCTTCCCACCAGCTCGTACAAAGTGTAAAACTTCAATGTTTGTACGTGCAGGGTATGGCTGCTGGCCTAACGTAATGACTTCCCACATCATCACACCAAATGCCCTGGGGAGAAAGTTAAAAAAAAGATACAAACACAGTGTTGAATAAATTTATATCTAAATTCAAGAGATCCATCTGATCTGTTTTACTCTATATATAATTTTTATAAGTCATTAGTATCAACATCTGAACAAAGATTCCTTGATTAATCAATCAATTAATTAATAAATATTTCGTTTATTTGTTTCGCTAGAATCTGTAATATTGTGTGATATACTAAATGGAGAAACAATATGAATTTACTGACCAGATATCAGACTGGGTGGTAAAGAATCCATCTACCAATGATTCAGGTGACATCCATCTTACAGGAAGCAGTCCTTCTCCTTCTTTCCTGTAGTAATCGTTTTTGTAGATGTCTCTTGCTAGACCAAAATCTCCAATTTTCACAACCATATTGCTGGGAGATTTGGAGGAGACTAAACAGTTACGTGCTGCCAGATCCCTAGAAGGTGTGAAAATAGGGGAAAAAATTAACAATTATATGAAATATTACAGTGTTATAGTAATCTATTGGATATCTTAAAATGAATGCAAACATAACATAAAACTTGTTCTAATGTGATACATGCAATGCTTCGAATTACATGTTCGTCCGATAGATTGTCTATGATAATTGATTGATCAAGTCCAATTTTGATGTTCACGATTGTGATATTGTCCACAACCAAAACTTAGTGTGTATCCTTTGTGGAAAGACTGTAAATGTCATTATAATTATCATTATTATCATCATCTTTAATGACAACACATATTTCTATGCCTATCTTAGATAGTCTTTATCACATTGAGCACTCTACAATGCTTCAGTCATAAAAGATGTATTCAAATCTATCACTCACTCCTAAATTGTGGAGAAAACTATATGCATCTGAAAAGTAATAATCTCCATCCAAAAAGAATGTCAAAATCATTATGATTATATTAAACCCATCTGTCAAATGGTCAGGCAGTCTCACTTGGTGCAGGCACCTTGCTTTATTGTGGTTGCTGGAGTAGCTTCCTGGGCAAGTTCAAATGTAGGTATTTAATTATTATCTACATAAGCCTAATTAAAGCTAATTACTAAGATATGGTTAACTTTCTGTATTTTCGTACAATGGTAAAACACTAGATCATGTGAGCCTTTAATATATATATATTAAATATAATATTACCTGTGAACAAAATGCATGTCTTCTAAATATTTACAGCCTCTGGCAACATGAACACAAATTTTGACCAATTCTGGAAGCATCAACTTTGCAGGGGTACTCTGAAAAAGAGAGTGAATATCAAATATATGATTATTACATTGCCCTTGGTCACAGCCGCTTTCAGACATTATTGAATGAAATCAAGTCACCATAAGACACTGGACTACAACACACTTACTAATCTAAAATAAAACGCTAGTTGTTCTAATCCTGGTGCTGTGAAGAGAAAAATAAAGGTGTAAAAAAAGGATTCTTCATTAATAATTAAGTACTTAAATAAAATATAAACCATAAATATATAAGTAAATAGATGAATAGATAAAGGAATAAATTAAAAAACTTACTGAAGTGGCCCTACAGCTTCTGATGAAGGAAAGCAAGTCCCCACCCTCCATGAGCTCCATGATGATGAATTGTGGGTCGTTGTCCAAGCACACACCCAGCAGACTTAGAATGTGCTCATGTTGGAAATTTTTCATTAACAATGCTTCTTTGAGGAATTCTTGTTTCTCTTGGTCTGATGCACTTTTACGTAAAGTCTGAGGATGTGAATCATTTAGCCATTGCCTTATTGGTTGAGTCAAAAAGGAATTTCACATTGCAAAGTTTATATCAATCTCATATACTACTTGCTCTTTTTTAAATGTTTGTGATCATTGAATAAAACATTTTTCAACCTTTCAACTATCATTCTCTCAAGAATCTATCTAATACAACTGTCTTTGTTCAAAAATCCTTTTCAAGGAAGATATTGCTTCATTAAATAAATATTTCTGCCTTTAAGGTCTGAGAAAACACTGACAGAACCCAAGAGTCAGTCTCAATGCAGATCTGCAATGTGATTCATCATGTAAAAAATCTCAAGCCGCTTCTTGTCTATGAAATTCATTTCTCTTTAACCATGTAAGTGACATGTGAATTGTACACACCTTCACAGCACACTTTGTTTCTCCTGATTCATCTCCAAGGATGTTCTTAGCAAAGCCTTCAAACACTTCACCAAAAGCACCACTTCCAAGGAATGTGTGGAGGACAAGCTGGCTGCGACTAAAGTGTGGAAGCTTGGCAATCTCCTCATCTGTACACTGAATGCTGAATGATGGAAATGAGATGAAGTGTGGGAAAGTGAAAAAATAGGATGAAGCAAATAAAAAGCCTACCTTCACAAAACCTTGATGCTCATAGGAATAGACTCTCCAACTTTCCAGCTGGTTATCTAGAAATATAAACTATTGTATAATAAAACCCCTTTGTACTGCCAGTCAAGTTTCCCTTATTATTATGTAAAATTGCTAGTGACACCAAAAACAAACTTAAAGAGTTTTGGAAATAGATCTCCTTCTAAATTTGACCCAACATCATGGAGTTCACTCCCTCAGTATGTTAGTAGGATCTCCAGCAATGGTGCAATGTTTAAGAAACACCTTCAGACTCAGACCCATCTTTTTACAAAATATTTGGTTTAACTGAAGTTGTGTTATTGTTGATACCATTATGTTCATTATTGATAATTGTTACTTTTATATCAAAAATTTGTATTAACGTAATTTCATATTTTTGTAATATATCTGTCTAAAATTGTTATAAAATGTGAAAGTGACTTTGATTGTGTGTGGTGTGACTGTGCAGTGTGTTAAAGCCTCTGTTTAGCACTTTGAGGTCTTTGCATGAGGCACTATATAAGTGTGCTATATCATTATCATTATTATTATCATTATATCATTGTATGAATCACATCACCAAAGGCTAAATGTAGGGTTGAATTGGTCATCTATAATATTCATTTCTTAATTGAGGAATGTGTCTAGCCTTTTGATAACTTAGATGAATTGTAAATATCATGGTGAGGGGATTTGTATACATGGACTCAGTGCACACACAGATCAGTATCGTATTGTATCCTCTGTGTAACAGAGTGATGGGTGAAGTTACCTGATAGCATAGAGAGTATTGCTCTGTTGAAATGTGGTGTGTGGTAATTCACGTAGTGTAGCCAACTCTGTGTCTGGACCACGAATAATGAACTGGTGGGTCTTGATCTTCACAAATCTCTTACGTAAAACTGTAATAGAAAAGTAAACACTTGGATACATCCCCTAAAATAGATATGAGTCCCTACATGTTGGTAAATTGAAAAAAAGATATACAAAAAATGAATAGCAAACATCTACAGAAGTAAAACATTCACCACTTTCTTTCTCGATGGATTATTGGGAACAGAACAACAGGTATTGGCTATTTTGTAGACCACATTCTTGATGATATCATTAAATTTCATCTCTCTCTATGCATTTAATAATACTAATTTAGGGAACGAAGAAGAAGAAGATAATAAAAATTTAAAAAACAACACAAATATAATTACACTGATATTGATATAAAAATAAGGGCAATTCAATTCAAGCAACAACACGACAGAAAGGCTCATATATAATTTTGCTATCAAGATTTTAAAAATAAACTTACTGAAAGCAATCAGAAAAACAATGAATCCAAGAAAAAGAATGCTGCCAACAATTATTCCAATTGTCACTTTAGTCGTGAATGATCCATCCAATGCTAAGAGATGAAAATGAAAGAAAAGAAAAAAATTAAGTGGCATTATATTGAAGTAAGGATAATGAAAAACATTCATTAAAAAAAATGCAAAGCCCTTTGTGTTGTAGAGGGATATCATGATAGCTATCTTTAATTCATTTAGGATTTTGAAAACATGTTCTTTCTTTTTTGATCAAATACCTTTTGTACCGCATTGCTTTGATAAGCTGTAATTGCTTTGCATCAAGATTTAAGACAAGCAGGTGATGAGCCCACTATCTTTGAAAACATGTTAAAACAACAAAGGATGAATATAATGTGATGGAAGAAACAATTAGAACAGATAAAGTAATAATAAAAATAATAAATCATTTTTGTACAGCCCTCACCCCATATGTGATGAGCTCAAAGTGCTTAAAGTAGCCAAAGTATGCACCATATACAGCAGATGATTGATTTGCATACATGATGAGTGTTGTAATCTGCCATTGCTATACAGATTTTTTGTAAAAAGACCCACCTTTTCCATAGGATGCCAAGAATGGGGTGCTGTTTTTGCTAAAGGGTCCCCCACCCTGAGAGTTCACGGCAGACACACGGAAAATGTATGACTGTCCATGTCCAAGCTTGGATTCTTCCACCAGCCAGTGTTCCTTTGGTCCCTCGTATGCCGTCTTCCAGGCCTGCTCATCATAGTCCCTGAGAAATAAGTCAAACAGAAACAATGTTATGGGTAGGGATATATAATACTATGCTGTAGAGTTGTTCTTTTTTTTTATTAAAGTGGTCATGAAAATTGTGTTCAATACTGTTTCTATTGCTGCTATGGTGCTGCTGTTGGTGGTGGTGCTGCTGGTGGTGGTGGTGGTGGTGCTGCTGCTGATGATGATGATGATGATGATGATGATGATGATGATGATGATGATGATGATGATGATGATGATGAT
>JAUELH010284275.1:0-10958 GCA_031471375.1 Hermissenda crassicornis | reverse complement strand
GACGATTACCCGTTTACTGACATTTTTTAAAAAATCATATCTCCAAAAAAAAAATCCGCCTATGGTGGCAATAGGTGGTTGTCACGACCAAACAATGACCATATTAAAAAAAGAACACCAATCCAGACATCAAGTGAGCATTATTGGACTATTTGCACCAGTGTATCCATTCTCAGCTTGGATGTCACTGTTATTTTCATTATTAGGACTATTTTAGAGATTATGGAACTGTGGAATGATATGGTGGCATGTTAAAAGCAGTTCTTCCCAGTAAAATTTTGAAATAAACTCTGTTGGTAAGAACCCACTAGCCATGTCGTGTCACATAAAAACATTACTATCACCTGTCCAACAACACTTATTAAAGATTTCAAAGCATACAACCTCACCATAACGATAAGAATAAACATCCCCATAGCAGAGATGCTAAGCTCAAAATCAACAATGAAATGAGTTGTGGGAATTGGATATAACTCGGGGACCGTTCCATTTGACTTTAGATAGAAAACAGTACATTTGCGACACCACCGATTTTTGTTGATTTGTAATGAGTTACGGCAATATACACACCAATATTGTGATATCAAGTGTAAGACATACACAATAGCATTTCTCCTCTGCCAGTGAAAATGTTTAACTTGGATAAAACACATTACGGGATGGTGCCACCTTTGTTACTGCTACATTAAAAATATATTAAAAGGTAATAATAATATTCACTAGAACGAAACATTTCAACATCAAATCATAATCAGGCTTATTATACTTATACCGAGATCTCAACAGTACAATTTGCGGCACAACAATTCATGATCTCAACAGTACAATTTGCAGCACAACAATACATACCCCACTGATATTCTATATTGATTGTGTGACAACTGACCATCAAATTGCTCTCATGACCCCATCAATACTGCATCACATGTGACCTGTTCCTGACCATCAACTTTGCTTCAGCTGAGCGATAACATTTACCATTTACATGCTTAACTTCTCTCTGACGCGACAGTGTTGCAAAATATTATGGGTTCCATACTTTGTTGCTATCTTTGTCTTTTTACCTATACTTTAAAACAAAATGGCCAGTTTTCATTTGCTTTTCTCCACAAATTCCATTCTGTCGCTTAACTTCTGTAGCCATCAATTTAATATTTGAGTTTACAAAATTTTAATACAACTAATTAACGGATGACACTACCTACCCGTTAAAAATCGAATGCTGAATTTTTAAAATATTAAAAAGTGAGACTAATAATACTTAGTTCATATTTGTTCCCCAAAAAAAAGAAGCATTTCGAATTTTAAAATAAACGTAATCAAGCCTATGAAAAAGAGATATGTTGCAAGTTATCAGATTCACACCTCAATATTGTACTGCCACATATTGAATGTTCAGTTTCCATATGATTTAAAACCAGTGCCGCATGCATATTACAGAAACTCACGATTTTATCTTTCAGGCCACAACTAATATAAAAAACCTCCACAATACCAGAAAGATAGAGATGAAGATACTGAGACACGGAGAAAATTAGCCCATTTCGAGCACGAACAAGTTACATAATTTCAATTCTATTCCTTTCTGATCTGATCCAATACTATTCGTGTCTTCCAATCAAATCAGTAGTAGGCCTACTTTAGAAACATTCCTCACTCCAATTCATGTTTGTAGTATCATAGAGCATGAAGGTTGGTGTTGGCCCAGCTGGACAAACGACCTAAACACTCGTCCGCAATCCTGGCACCTGGCCTTCTCTCCTACGTCATGCTTATTCCGCATATGAGCGCGCAAATTATCTCTACGGCGAATGGGAATATAGCATATGGGACAAAAAAAGGGGCTGCCTTCTCCATGGTGCCGTTTTAAGTGGGATGACGATCGGTGAATTTTCTTTTTGAAACCACTGGGCCAATAAACTAGAGAAGGACCGTGAAATAAAAAGAGTATGACTGAATTCAAATAAATGCAACAACATTTAAGCAAAAACACCATTTAATCATTTAATGAATTATTGAGAAAGTTGGCTGGCAGGGTGGCTGGCTTCATGAAATACACACTGATGTAAAATACCATGTGATTGGGAATATGTATTATAGGAATTAATAAAACTATTTATTGTTTGCTCCTACTCCTCTAATCATGGACTATTTTCTTCAATTCAAACATGAAAGAGTGATAACAGAACATAATACAGAGCTATGAAACGGAGTTTCAGAAAAAAATGGATTAGCACACCTAACAATTTATCTGCTTTGACAACAATACTGCAGTACTATTATGAACAAATGTTGTCATGCACAGGTTTGACATCGGAGGTCAAGGGCTCAGACGTTGACCCATCTATATATGAAGCCTGGGACAGATATTCTAAACTACTGTCGTCGAAGTGCAATCTTTGATTCAATTTTTCTGGACAATTTATTTGGTGCTGATAAACCTGGGGCTTGTATTTAAAGCCCTTGCCGCAGAACCTACAGGAAACTTTATTCCCAATCCCATGGATTCCTCGCAGGTGTTCTGAAAGAGCATCATATCTACTCAAGACTTTAGAACATATAGGACAAGTAACATGATTCTTTCCTGTGCAAGTTTTCTTATGGTTATTCATTTCTAAACTGCTCTTGAAGGAGCAGCCACACTTCCTGCAATTTTTCACGGAAAAAATACCTTCAGCACACTTATTTGGTTTTACATCTATCGTTAATGAATTGCGGTGAAACCACAAGGGCCCAACGCGACGACTAGACTGTGGTTGTACTGGGCTCCACGACCAATCAGCGGAAACCCCTTGAGCGACTGAAAAAGATAACACACAATAGTAAATAATCTAAAATTGAGGTTTTCTAACGTTAACGGGGAGAGAGCCCTGGCTGCCGTTGCATCCAATATTTGTTCGTAACAAAAATGTTATCCCTGGGGAAACATAAACAATGACCTATAATAAGTCTAAGTTGAATATCCGATCCCATGTTTATTCTTCAAGTGTACCTTCAGAACATCTTGTCGGTAAAAAACTTTATCACAATACATACACTTGATGTCAAAGTTGCCTTCACAAGCTTTGCGGTGACGAGAGAGGTTACCCGGGTAGGAGAATGATTGGTTGCATTTAGAGCAAGAGTAACGTTTGGGCAAGAAATGAGACAATGGATATCTCGAGTGATAGAAGGAGCTGTACATGAGAGGACCTTTTCCGACGTGACATCTTTGCAGTTTAGAAAACTTGCCAACAGTCTGCGATGTCAATGACGACGATTGCTGCTGAGTGAGCAAGGAGTTGATGAACACTGGGAAAAACAGTTTGGAGTCTTCATTTAGATTTAGTCATGAGATAGTGAGGAAAGGAGAGAACAAATAAATGTTTGGAAACATCACAATCTTCTCATGATCACATTCAGGCAAATTGCTGGCAAGTCATAAAATCAGAAGTTAAACGGATAGACCTGTGCATTGTCGTCTCAGGAACAACAAATATATAACCAACAAAATAAAGGCGATTTCAAGAACAATCGCTGCCACCGCTTGTAATCATAACACGAAAAAGCTTAATTGCAGACATTAAATTATACCAAATTTAATGTTTTGAAACCAGTTTCCGCCTGACGATCCTCACTTTGTTTTCACCCTGATAAAACCGTTGGCATCTTTTCTGGTGTTTCTGCAGCTCTCCTTTGTGAGAGCTGGACCAGCCGCAAATGTCACACTCAAAAGGCTTGATCTTGAGATGAACCGAGTTGACATGACCTTCCCAATCTCTCCTCACCACAAAAGACTTCCAGCAATACTGACATGAAAATCGCTTGGCTCTGTCCGCCCACCTGGATTTAGTGGAATTACGTCTTCCATCCGATACATCGTTCATTTCAGTTGCTGGTCCGCCAGTCGCAGATAGACGGATGGCCAGATCATCATGTGCATCAAGGAGGTTCAGTTGAAGGACCATGTGATTGGCAACTAGAATGATTTGAAATGTGACATGAAATTTTTATTTCCAATTCTAGCATACAAAATAAAGGGCGGACATTTGGGCTGGCAGTCTTGGAAAACCCCTAATAACTTCATACACAATAATAAACTATTTGTGTGAGACCCCAGGTTTTTCCCACTTCTTTAAAGTTAAATCGACGGTAACTGAGAACATGTACAGCGTTGTTTTAAAATTTCCTACAGTGATCTTGATGGAGTCCAGAGTCATGTCTATCTTAACAAAATTAACTCAATGTCCCTCCATGCCCATCTCTGTCAGCAGTATAAGCAAAGTTTTTCATGATGTTTCCATGTTTTATAATTGTGGAAGCCTGATTGGCACTTTGCACAATGGTATGGTTTCTGTTTCAGGTGGGCGGAATTCATATGACCGATCAAATCTCTGTTCACAACGAATGCTTTGTCACAATAGGAACATCGGAAATTCTTGGGTCTTTGTTTCCACCGTTGTGGAGTTTTGACATAAAATGACCGCAGGGAAAGTCCATCTTTGCCTGGATTTAGACTTTCAATCTGGTTTACGTCAAATATGTTCTTTTGGAAGGACACCGGTGAAGTTGAGCCAGGAATTTGAGGGAAATGGTCCATGCCTAGTTGGATAATAATAAGACAAAGCTACACTGCTCGTACCTGATGTCTCATAACATGACGGGGTATAACAGCTGGTATTATATAACTCTCTGAATGGGCAATTTGGATTGCAGGTAAGGGCTTTAGGGTGGAAAACATTCCTTTTGGAGCACAAATCTCTTGAAGTATCGCAATTCGGAAATAATACACGAGCACAACTAATTAAATATTGAGGTTGGAATTTTAGAGATTGGTGTATGTACCTAAATCTGAATTGCCCACACAAAACTCATCGATATTCAACCCCTGTAATGGGGAGCATAATAACCTACCGGAGCAGCAATTGTACGATTTTACCCACAAGGCAATGCAGCCAAATCAGTAACAAATCATGAAAGACAATACAACTATCAAGAACACTATGTACATTCATTATCATCCCTTAGCCATGACCTCCCTCTCCACCACACACACAGGCCCTGCCCTAAACACTTCATTGTTCATAAATTGCCCTATTTATTGTGAGGCCCATTCAAATATGGGATTGGGGGCAAGGGAGAGGGCGTCGCAGTGAAAAACAAAGATATTTATGATGGATTACATGGAGGGTGCTGTTTACTGGACAAAATTCCTATTTATTTTTAGGTTATGAAGTTTAAGAAGAAACCACCACACAATCATATCAGTGTGGGGAAATAGTAAAAAGAGTGAACAGCCACAGAAAATAGCCCCCTTTTAAAAAAAACACAATACTGATGCAAATGTGCAGCGATACACAGCTGAACTCATTCCGATGAGAGAGAAAAACACAAAAATATACATTTCGTTTGGGCAAACCTCCATTATACAAAAATGTTTTGCCACTGATTTGACCTAAGTACAATGTATTTCCTTTATGTGTTTGTTGAGCGATTATTGACACAAAATAAGGCCATACAGTGTTGAGAAACACACATAAGGACTAATTACGAGTGAATAGAAGTTATGCTCTCTAACCACCAACTGTTACTGTTTGATCATCTAACTTGCATAACATATATGAAGTGAGCAGAGAAAAAGATAAATCCAGACAATGAATCTGCCAAAGCAGGAAACTTCTCAACGGTCAAAATTGAGTTTGCCTCAATTTATGCTCAATGTCGACATAAACAGACATGCTAAAGAATTGCATATTAATGATGAAAAAATCATGCATAATTATAAAATAATTTTCACGCCATCTCATCAACTAAATATGACATTAACTCTCATTATATAGATTATATAACTATATGCCTATCATACATTTACAATTGTTCCAAGAACAGAATGCCACCACAATCTTAATCGAATACCTACACAGTAAAATTGGAACGTCTTTATGTGTTCTATTGATAATGCAAGAGATTCTTTGTCAAATTATAATTGTTAAATGACCATATCCACTCATCAATACTACTAGTCCAAACTCGGGTAAGGGAAAAGGGGAGAGAAATGCCCAGACAACAGATTACACAAGCCATAAAGTAGGAACTTTTATGATACATACTTAGAAATGATATGTGCGCAAAAAGACAATTGTTTACCACATAAAGCAAGTTTTAAAACGAACTACTCTGGGTGACCATGTTTGTGCAGGTCAATAAAATTGGGTCAACAATGTCTCACGATTGGCACCTTTTAATTACTCTCAAATTATGAATGCTTTCTCTGGTTTGTTGGTTGTTGCAGTGATTCTAAACAATAATTCTCACATCCCAGGTGCCCACTGCAGCATCAGTTTTTCTAATTTTCAGTGTTTTATTACAGGAAGAATTGTACTATTGAGACAAAATGCCCATAATCAACACAAAAACTTGATAGTCAATATATGCAGAGAACATCCATCACAAACTACTGTCTACAAAATAGTACAGCAACACTAATGAGTATATATGGCTTTATCGAAAACTAGACAGGCCCATTGTAACAGGACACCTTTTCTGGTGTACCTGCAGATTCCTGCGATAAGAAAAAGTTTTGCCACATTGGGAACATTCAAATGGTTTGACCTTTAAATGTTTAGCATTTGTATGACCCACTAGGTCCCGTCTTGAAATGCAAACCTTGCCACAATAGTCACAATTAAAACCTATTTTTGCCAAGAACTTCCTTGATACACGCACGTCACTCTCTTCAAATCCATGGTATTCACTGAACATTCCTGAAAGATCATCAGAAAATGTTGCTATCAGAAAGGGAACATAAATATGAGCATTTATCGTCATTTTCGCTTTAAATTAATGGAGAGGATGGACAGGCAGGGCAATATGGTATATTAACTCAGTAACCTTGATGATATGTTTGTATGTCAGACATACAAATCCTCTGGTGCTGATAGAGGCTTGTTTGGTAAGCAAACCCTCTGTTACATTTTGGACAAACATGGGGTTTAACATTTAAGTGGCACGAGTTCACATGACCATTTAAATGTCTCCTTGATGGGAAATTTCTACCACACACTTGACATTCCACTGCAGACTTAATTCGCTTCATCTGTGACGTACATGAGGATGACGTGCCTGATTTGCCTCGACTGTGGCCCCGACTGTGGCAAGTCAAAACTATCAGAAATGAATGTGGAGATAACAAAAGGAGAAAAAATGAAGGAAATCCAGTCTTTTAATGCTGAAGGAACATTTGACAAAAGGACAAGATTAAAGGCGAGCAGAAAAGGATTCATAGGAATCTGTTTGTACAAGGAATCTATGCGGACATGTCCGTCTATGGTACTCCATGTTATTCTTGTAAGGAAATCCTCTACCACAATATTCACATTGGAATGGTTTGATATTAAGATGCTTTGAATTCATATGACCTGTCAATATTCGACGACTTGAAAAGGCTTTAAGACATAAATCACAAGTCCATCGTTTTTCGACCTTGAATGCTGGCTTTCCACGGCCTGTTGGCCAAATACGGTTGGCTGAATGTAGAAAAATCAAGATGAAATTGATAACATAACAGGTGTCAAAGGATAGATCACTTGTCCGTGGGCCTGGGCAATAGGGTAGGTGTATCCCGAAAAGATGCTATGCGGCAAACTAGTTCAATTGCAGTAAACGTCATACCATCGACATGATCATGATAACTAAGAATATCCATAAACGGCAATGAGAAATAAAATACCAAGGACTTTTGACATTAGCCATGTGACAATGAGATCAATACAATCACTGCAACAACCTAAAAACAAACGCACATGTCTTTTTATGATTGTCTAAACTTGTCTTATATGAAAAACTCTTTGAACAGTGACAACATGTGTATGGTTTCACTCCTAGATGTTTGGAATTGATGTGTCCAGACAACAATCTCCTGCTAGCAAAGTTTTTATGACAGATATTACAAGCTATACTTGCTCTCTTTAAGAAGTCAAACTTGCTGGAAACAACAAATGGAGATTTGTGCGACTGTTGGTGCCAATCACCTCGACGTTTCGTCGACATGCCTGTGACCAATGGGGAAAAAGGACAATTTTTTTACTTCCATCCGAAAACAAAACCTTCGGGCAGACCAACCCCAAAAATATTTTATCAACAGATTTGATGAATTATATATGTTATAAAACAGCTTGAAGAAAATTAGTACAAAAGTATGCAGCGAAATTCATAATTCGATATGAACAGCAAAAGTACTTTGAAGTGTTGAAATAAGTGTCCCTGTGGGGCGGGAAGCAAAGGCAAAGGAAGGTGAAGAAGAGATCTTGAAAATCATCAGTAAAGGGCAAGGTTGAGGTACGTTCCAAATCTCTTGATACTACTACTACCCCCCCCCCCCCAAACCAAACAAAAAAGTGAAACGGTGACGAAATAATAAGCTATGTGATATCATATCTAGCAGCTCCATGTCCTAGCTACATCCCTCCCTGGCTGTGGTTTAAACGCTTATGGTAGTCTAGACTTCTTTTGTAAGCAAAGGCTTTGTTACAAAAAGGACATGCATATGGCTGATTTTTTAAATGCTTTGAGAAAATGTGCCCCTCGTAATCACATTTGGCTGCCATCTTCTTTTCGCAGAACTCACAAACATACAACCCCCCTCTGGTATGATATAACAAGTACCTCTGATTGGCACAAAAATTTGGGTCTTTGCAACCTGCAAGATAATGAAACGGATCTCATTTTTCTAGAATGTCTGTGGTTTTACGTTTTCTTAATAGATCCATGTCCCAGACGTAAGTGATATCTCAAGGTTTTTTAATAAGCAAACAGGACATTGAAATGGCTCCATATTGAAATGTACATTGACACAACCCTCAAAATATTGCCTCGCTGTCATGATCTTACATAAATGGCAGATAAAACCCCTACAATTTTATATGACACATCCTCCTATGAATGTTATATCTTATCTTGTGAGAAAATCTTGCATTACAATTTAAGCACATGAAAGGTTTAATATTTAAGTGTATTGCATTCTTATGTCCGTCAAGATCTCTTTGACAACAAAACTTTTTGGGACAAAATTCACAACAAAAATTTCTGGGAGGCTTCCTTCGTCCGAAAAGCTGAGTAAAAACACCTGAAAGGAGAAACACAAGAATGTGCTTTCAGGAGAAACACAAAGTTAGGTCTAACACAACTTGAAAAGTGGGTTGACTGGCCAAGACCTGAAGTCCTGATGTCACCCAATAACTTGTTAAAAAAATTAACTTGCAATTTCAGACGATTGCAAAGAGCACTCATTCGGTCCCTTTATTTGTCACAAAGAGACATTTTCCAATGAATTCACACCATACCAAAATCAACCACATGCAAGGGCCCAAAATTTCATGTCTACCACTGGAACATAATGAAACCTGGCAATTCAGCATTTATAATGATAAAATTGAACACCACTCCTGCCACATAGATGTGTTACGTGTATACAACCTATTTCCACTTAAATAAGTTAGAAAATGAATGATTTACATAGCAAACATAAACGGTAATATGTTTAAACGGTGACAGTTGATATGACAACCCATGCAAATGAGTCTTCTTGTAATAACAACTAAAAGTCAATTATAGAGCAATTTTAAAGCGTGTGCAGGCATTTGAGGATGCCGTTCAACACCCATGTTATTAAAGTATCCAGGAAATGGAAAATTCGGAATGGTGCTGGCAGCAAACCTTGTATCACTCATCAAAAGTATCCTCAAAATGAATTGCAGCACTCAAATTATTAAACCTATTAACACAAGTTCGCCGATGCCTACTTAAATTGGTGGCATAGGCAAAAGACTTTACACAAGTCTCACAGTGGAAAGGCTTTCGATGCATGTGTGTATTAAGGTGGCCAATATACTGATGCTTTGATCGAAAAATTTTGGTACAGAACTGACATACAAACGTTTTAGATTTTTCATTAGAAAATGACTCTATCATGGGCATATCTGCTAGCAGAGATTTCAAGCTCCCATCATCTTGATTTGCTGCAGAACAAGACAAGAGACACAAGTTACAGCCAGTCAGCACAACAGGGCCTGAACGTGGCTCTATGGTTCACTTATCAGATCACACAATCTCTCCACGCATTCACACAAGAAACTGACAATGACCATGACAATAGGACTTGATGATCCATCATACATATACAAAGCTATGTTGTCAAGAAAAGATTTGAAATATGTTTGTGAAGTAATTCAATCATTTTACTTATTGGAGAAACTGTGCCAATATCACAACCAGTCTAAATATGAACAAAGGACAGGACAAAGAAATGTAAAAACAGTCAATTCATAGTATTTCGTGCCTGGAATTTATAACCAGGACTTGAATGACGGCTTCTAACTTTAAATTACTACCTAAATATTGACTAGGTAATTGATATCTTAACTTCCAACAGCAAGATTCATCCAAGGACATTTGCAACTTTTCGCTTTGTTTAACACACGTATAAACAATCCAAGGCGGTGGAGGTCAGCTGATCGATGTAAATTTCTTTTTCTTCCAATTTTCGGTTTTGCTGTCAGTATCAGGCGCTGGGCAGATATATCACTTAACTTTCTGGTATTAATCTAACCGGTTGATCAATCGGGTTTCAATTATAAATAACTGCAATGTGAATTGCTATCCAATGTATAGACACGGATAAAATGCAGAAAACGAAAGGCAGTGCCATAAGGACAGCTTTAATCTTCAATCATTCTCTTAAATGTATTCTGAACTCGCGCTCACCTTGAATACTAAGCGCAGAAACATTTATGTGAACTTCTGAGTTTACCACCTGCCAGCCCAGGCCCTCTCCAACAACTATAACCAATATTCATTAACAAAGTGTGGATGGAGGAGACATCTTTCTTTCTTTTCTTTCTTTTCTTTCCGTGGGGGGGGGGGGGGGGGGGGGGGGGGGGGGGGGGGGGGGGGGGGGGGGGGGGGGGGGGGGGGGGGGGGGG
>JAUELH010282327.1:0-10975 GCA_031471375.1 Hermissenda crassicornis | reverse complement strand
TATCCTCCACATGATACTGTATCATATAAATAATATTGTGATTTATATATATATATATATATATATATATATATATATATATATCATTAGATATATATATATATATATGATGTGATGTATGGAAGAAACGACAATACCCTACTAATACTAAGAAATGGTAGACTAGTGGTTAGCGCATTGGGTTTCATACCGCGATGTCTTTTGTTTTCCTTTTTGGAAAGAAATTTCACTCCAATGAACCTCCATTTACCCCGGTATAAATGGGTATCTGGTAATTAAAGACAAATTGTACTCGCACCTAATATGATGAATGTCTTATTCAATGCGTTATGTATAATGGAATACATGTGACATGCATAATGTAAGGGGCCATGAACATAGTGTTGTGGTGGGTATGGCCTCTATAGAAGTGTCAACTTTAATTAGACATACACACGTTCATTGTCTGCCGACAGTTCATTGTCATTAAAGGTTACAGGAACTTGGCAACTCACACAAATAACTGTCATCATTATCACAACCACTACCACTAACACCACCACCTTCATGACCCTCACAGCAACCACCACTACTACTACCACCACCACCACCACCACAATGACCCTCACTACAACCACCACTACTACCACAACAACCACCACCGCCACTATCATCATCACTACAACCATCACCACTGCGTCAGCCTGTGCGTAGAATTCACTCATTATTAGAGACGAATTGCAAGAACCGAACGGACGAAGTGAGTGACGACTCACCCCAAATAATTGCTTATATTAATAGTTGTTGTTTTTTCTTTGAATCGTCACTTACGAGGTCCTTTCGGTGTTTGTATTCTTCTCTATCATCCTCGTGGTAAGAGACTGCCGCCTCGTCAGCGAACCAATCAGGCCAGGCACATAATATATAACAAGGCGTTCAGCGGCTGTTCCACCATGCTTGACACTTGACGACAAACGTGTCACGCTCCACAAGACTTAAGATACAAACAGCATCCCCCTTGCAACAATTGGAAACAATGTTTAACTGTTATAGCGTTATTGTCATATTTTCCTAATATCCATACTTTTTAACACAATAGCAAGTGAACATTTCAAACATTTTGTACATGTATGTCAATGACCATTGAAGATGTTTTTTCAATAAGGAAAAATCAAGGTAAGAAATTATCAAATATTCATAATCAGCGATAAACCACAATCCGTCACAGCCATCAGCAAGAACGTCAATGTTGATTCTCTTTTACATCCCTTCTTCTTCTTCTCCTCCTCATCTGACTACTTCTACTACTACTACTACTACTACTACAACTACTACTACTGCTACTACTACTACTACCACTACTAATACCACTACTACTATCACTACTACTTCCACCACTACTACTACTATCACTACTACTACTACTACTACAACAACTACTACTACCACTACTACTGATAATTATAAGAATATATAATAATAATAATAATGTACACTAATATTGCGCAACGCAATCCTCTTGGGAGAGAGGCTCTGGGCACATACAATTTATATAGTGAATTACCCCATACATGTAACAAGCTCAATGCGCTTTACAATTACAAGCGAATCAATACAATCACACTTTACACATTATATACTAACACAAAGAATGTTAAACTTTCAACTAAAGGAATGCTGACAGCCACAAGCACATCACATCATGTATGATACGATGGTGGAGCATAACAGTCTCAACACAAAATCAAAACGTAGAATTACATAAAATGGCATGGTTAGTATAGCTAGTGAGAAAATAGATGTGTCTTGAATTGCATGTTAAATTGATCGTGACAGGTTTGGCTTCTAATGGACAAGGAAATATTGTTCCAAATGAGGTGGCCTGTGAATGAAAAAAGATCCTAGTGACTTTAAGTTTACGTTAGGCATTTTAAATGTCAAAGTGTTGCGGGACGGAGGGATCTTGTTACTACTACTACTACTACTACTACTACTACTACTTTGCTACTAATGCTGCTGCTGCCATATTTTTTTTTGAATTGATTTGCACAATACTTGGCTTATATCTCACATTGCTTCAAACGAAACAACGCAGGCACCCAAATCCAACGTCCTCAACTGTATCTAGCATTGATCAGGGAAGTCAAATCTCCCAGTTACATTACATTATATTTTCTCTCACTTAAAAATTAACAAGGCTACTCCATTAGATCCTCTGAAGGTCTTATAAAAGGACTAAAACGTTTTGAAATATTGTGTAAAGCCATTTAAATGTAATTTATTATTGTTGTGTTGTTGGAATACATAATAATTGCGTCATTTAGAATGATAACAATTTACTATTGTCTTGTAGCTCCCAGCCTTAAACTCCCTTTTCACCCAAATGTGGACCTCCGAATGTATAGTCCAGCTCCGATATAACTCTAGTCATGGGGAAAAGCCGTTTCAACAATTATGGACGGGTTTTCCGATTGTATAGTCCAGCCCCGATAGGACTCTAGAAAATGGGACCGTGGATTTTCGACAAATTATCCAAGTACAGTTTGCATGAATTACACTGGCTGTGTGTAATATCATTTTGAGGTGTGTCATTTTACGTGTCGCTTTTTAGTCAATTTGGCAAAAGTATCGAGATCTTTCCGAAGGCATACACCGCTGCTATCTTCTGTTTGGATTTCCCTAAAAACTACCAATGATGTTTTTTTTTGCGATGCCTTTGATTACTTGAAATAATGTTTAAATGCTTATACCCTTGAAGAACGTTTGATCTTTGCTCGACAGGACACAATTGTTGGAAGTAAGCTTGAAATGCACATTTTACGGGTCCATATTTTTTATTCAAGGTGGAAGCATTTCATTGTTATGAATTATTATGATTTTTGATCGTAATGAAAATTGTCCAATAACTTAAGCCGAGTGTAAAACGCATAACATTACTATTTTGATAAGGCACTATATAGATACATGTCGTATATTATTATCATTATTATTATAATTATTATCATTAGTATTAGTAGGTATATAATTATCATTGTCATTGTTATTATCGTCATCATTATTATTATTATTATTAATAATTTCATTATTATTATCATTAGTAGTAGTTTTATTATATTCCAACTGCGATAGGACTGTAGACACGGGACAGAGCATTGTAAACCCCACAGCTGACCGACTGGCGTTACGGGGGCGAGCCAGTGGTGTAGTGGTTAAGTCACTAGCATTTGGTTCGGGAGGTCGAAGGTTCGAATCCCGGTCGTGACACTGGGTTTTTTCCATCAAGACTTCCGAGTTTTCAAGGCTCATTCCCACACAGTCCTATCGCAGACAGGCTATAAATCGGAGGTGCCGCCTTTGAAATAACCTTCATGTGTTGCAAAGGGTGTTAAACAAAAAACTTTGAAACTTTGACTAGCGTTACGATCTTCTGATATCCTGGTTTCCAAACGAGTGTGTTAGAGTGCGCTACAAACTCGCCATTACTGGCTTTTGGCTAATTGGGCATTTTAAGAAACTATAATAAATGCAACCATATTTTAAATCTTAGGTGTTACTATTAACACAATTTAAGAACTCAGCTTGAGTGTTAATAAAACAGAATTCATGGTTGTGACAAATCAGAAAAAAAGGTTTCATTTCATCTAACGTGCGAGAACATAAAGATCAAACAGGTTTCAACATTAAAAGGATTGCCATTGCGAACTTAGAATTGAAAAAGAAGACAAAACTGGAGCTGATGTAAACACACATTATTATTTCATCATTAGTAAACGGTTGTAAAACTTGAACATTAGACATAAACAACGAGAGAAGATTAGAGGGGATTGAAATGTGGCTGTAGAGAAGACTTTTGAAAATTCCATGGGCCGCAAAATAGACAGATGAGGAAGCATTTTAAAATAAATGTAGGAAGAAGAGATAGGAATTTGATAAAGACGATCAGAATGAAACCTGTTTTAATGACGTAACGGCTTTGTGGCTTCGGTGAAAGGCGCTATATAAATTATCTTATTATTATGATCATGATTATTATTACAAACAAATGAAATCCCCAGGACATAATATATGGAGGTACGACTGTTTGGAAAAGCTCGTGGTGATCATAGAAGGAAAGAGAGCAAGAGGACTGCGGAGACTAGTTTACTTGACTAATTTATGACAGACAACCAGCGGTTATACCAGAAACTGACTTTTTACACGACAGACAGAGGAAAGGTCAACGTGGAGGAGATAGGCCAGTAAACAGGAAACCAAACAACATAAAGGAAAAAACCACAACATACAAACATACATAATACTCGAGTTGAAGTTGATTTTTAAAGAAAAACCCATACGAAAACAAAAAAAGCAACAAAACAAGAGGCAACCGAACATTCCGTGTCAGCATGAATATCAGTGTGTCATTAATAATAATGATAATCATTGGTGACATAACAGTTACTATTCGGCAAATGCTGTCACATTCTTTCACCCTTTCAGGTCAACAACCATGTTACGCATCCTGATTTATTTGAGGCTGCTGACGGTAGTTCATGCACTGTCGGACATTACAATGCAGTCCATTCCAAATATAACCTTTGAGGGCATGGACAACACCATGCCAACTGAACTTCAGTTCCAAACTGAGGAAACGTTGAAGGATTTGCGTTTCTTCTGGGATCATGGCGATGGGCATTGGTAACTAATTACACAATATTTTACACACAGATAAAGTACATTTTTCTATCATTCTTTATTCTTTTTTTCTTTCTTCCTCTCTCTTTATGTCTGTCCTTTTTTTCTCGCTTTACTTTCTTTCTTTCTTTATTTCGTTCTTCCTTTCTTTATCGGTTACCTTTGGTACCTATCGTTGTAGGTTTATGTAAGAATGAACCTTTTCAAAACATAATATCATGATTATCATTGGGCCATCACCCTTCCATTGCACATGCAGTTATTTATATTTATATATATATATATGTATATATGTATTTACTATTATCCCCAGGGATTGGGATATAACAATGAGTACCAAGACACTTTCTCACACGTACAGTCGTCGAGGCGTGTACGGGGCAAGACTTACAGCCAAGTCGACACTAGACAACAGTTTCAGCACAGTGACTTACAATGTTATCGTGGGGAATGTCCAAATAACACAATGTTACCCTTTAGTGGTGAAACGGGGTACGCCCTATGCTATTCACTATACATATTTGGGTGTCGCCCGCAACGTTACGTTCGACACTGGTTCGCTTGGTCCAAAATCTTATACAATTCCTGGTATAGATGAGAGCATAACAAACCCTTGCAATATTATTTTGCGGGATGATGAAGAATCAAATGACATTATCAGTCTACGGGTGGTGAACAATGCAAATATCATTCCACACTCTATTGTAACATTTCAACTTGGGGGTCTAAGCAATTCAACCATAACGTTCAACGCATGTAAAATAACTTTCGGAGATCTAACCAATTCAGAGGTATTGTTCGTAACCGACAATATCTTACCGACCTGGACACATGCATATCTTCAAAATGATGACTTTAATGCCAAGGCATACTGCTGGAATGTTAACACGTTTACAAAAAGCAACGAGGTCATTATTAAAGTTGTGATGCCGCTTGCTACTCTGATTGTTACAACAAACACCACATTAGTTGATCTTGCCAACCCGTCCCAAGTTCAAGTACTACTAGCAACGATGGCAAGTGACGCTCCTGGTGTGTTGGACACGTCTGTTAGCATCGCCTGGGGCGATGGCTCCACCACCACGGATGGCTCGGTTGAGGTCCTCAGTGACACCCCAAATGCCGTAACTAATGCAATACACCTATATGCTAAACCGGGACGTTACACTATAACATCAATTGTTGATGGTCAATGGACGAACACATACTTGCAGAGAGTGTCGGAGTCTATACATTTACAATTGGAAGTAGTGGTGGCTACACCTGATGGATATTTTGGATCAGAGGAAGACTTGACTCTAAACTTCACAAACTTGCCTTCCTATGACATAAGGTAATGTATCGTTTTAACTTAAAGCAAACAGCATGAAAGGTAGCATACGAGGAGACTGGTGTCATCCCGGGTTACCTGTATAGAATAACATATGACTGCAACATCATATTTTTTGACACAATCATTAATTATCATTAAATCTATTCGCCCTCGACTGTAACGACTGTTTATTTAACTTACTTCACTAGGATTATAATTTATTTTTTCCTGTAGATTTATTTCATCTAAATGTATTCCCTGTGACTGCCACAGCTTACTTATAATCAAATATCTCTCATACAACAACAGCGCCTTGATTAATTGATTTACTTCACACGCAGTCCACTGCGTTCCCTTCAACTATTACGTCTTACTTTTGACATATGCCTTACTTTTAAGTTACTTCACTTAAAATCAAATCTCTCCCCTACAACGTTTTAAGTTTGACTTATTATTTTAATGACATCAAGTCTCTTATGTTTGTGGAAGTCTTGGTAAGATACCAGAGCCGCGTCTAAACGTTAGGAATTTAAACAACCAGTGTCAGTTATGTTGTATTGTCTACCAATCAAAAATTGTGTAAATATCAGTTTGTCATTATTTTATTGTGTAGCAGACACCTGATTTAACTGAATATGCTCATGTTTGATGAGCCATTACCTTAGCTAATGTAACATTACTTTTGTTTGTTGTTTCTTGTTGTTTTTTTGTCTTCAATCATTGTATACATGGATCATGATTAGATACATTCATTTTTTTTCGTAACACTATGATAATATTTCATTATAATGTGTAAACGTGTTGAGTAGATACATGTTTGGTTAATGTTTTGTGATTTGATATAATGGCGGCTGATTGGAGGATGCTCTCGGTAGGGTCTACCATAATATCTAATCTAGCTTTATGTCATGTCCCACTGCATGACCATTATTATCTCGATGTTCTCTCTTTGTAAAACAAACAAACACACGATTTGAAATAATTCGTTTTATCCATTCCACCAGTTATAACGTGGATTTTGGTACTGAATTGATCCCACCGTTGAAATACACGGCCGCCGACACGAGCAAAACGTTCACACCTTTCAGCCCTGGTACCTTCTCCTACCTGTATGGAGGCAACTACACCGTCACAATGACTGCTAGCAATGACGCATTCAACAGCACATTGCGCCGTCCATTCACATTGCAACAGGGAGTTCCCAAATCGGGTAAATTTTTCTTTTGAACTTAAAATGAGACTATAATCACATTTTACTATCATTTAAGTAGACACACTCGTTTTTCTTGTCTTGACACAATCATAGCATAATCATATAAGTAAGGCTGTATAAGATTAAATCATTTAAATGCATTTTACAATGATATACAATCATGTCTATGCTCAGCATGAATGTAAAGTCAATACATCTCACAAAATAATTGAAAATCAAACATGGTCGCATCTCAATTTATCCAACTCTTCATCAATCGAAATCTTAAATCGATCCACAGAACAGGCGTTTTTAGTTTCAAATCAAATCGAATACTATTCAAAGTTTTTAATATGCGATTCATGAATGAGTTTTGTCTAATTCTGGTATTACATCTTGAAATGTATATTTTAAACTGGTCACCCCTGGTAAATGTTGGTTTTTTTAAAGTAAAAAAAATAATTGGCTGGATTCAAATCATTATGATCCACACAAAACCCGTGAGTAGTGTTGGAATGAGTTTTATTTATCAGAATAAAACGCAGCTCTATATACATGGAATCTTCAATGCAATGATTTCAGTCATTTGCATACAATATAGTATATACAATAAATATAAGACGTGATTTGTTTTGTTTGTTTGTAAAAGAAAGCACATCGACACGATATAGCTCATGCAGTGCTATGAAATAGTAAGATGAAAGGATTAGTTAAAAGATAAAACAGGAGTAGACCCTACCAGAGGCGCCCTCCAACCACCCGCATATATATATAAGACATGAGCACATATTACAAGTAACATACTGATGGGACATACATAGCACTAGTACAATATATATCATATCATATATTGTATAATGATGACATATCATTAGGAGACGTATAATACAGTGTTAAATAAGCAATACATATGGGAAGGGAGACAACGTAATACGAACGGTGAACATTCTAATAATAGTATATGGCTAAGGCCATAACAAACATTATGATTTTTTAAATCAAGTTGTATGATCCTCACGGAGTCTCTTGACGAGGCAAATTAAGAAATACCAAAGGCTGTATTAGTATTAGAGTAGCATATCCCATAAAGTATTTCGCGTTACTTGTCTTTACACATTTTCAATATTTAGCGATTGTCCCTGTAGAGTGGGCTCCATAATATTTATTATACAAATAAACAGCGAACTATTTCGTCAATATTATATTAATGCTAGAATATATACTACGTTATACGAAAAGTTATTAGTCTGAATATGGCAAAAATTAAGATAGAAGCGTGGAACTTCATGTGTATTTCAGCTTCATCTCAAAATAACTTTGTTTTGAAACAGTGATGCACTTTATCACACTAGACCCGTGAATGGTATTTTGCGAACGTCAATTTCACTTCTTGGAAATGGAGCCGTTGTCAAATTCATAAAATTCCAGGGTAAAACAAAATTCATTCTGAAATAGAGCCGATACATTGAACACTTTTCCATCATATCAGACGGTAACATAGTGGTGTTAAAAACTATTTTTGTAGTCGTTTCTAGGTTTTATTTTCTTAGATCCTAAAACGGAGGCGACATGCGAAAATGCCGATAAGCGAAAGGCGTTGTAGACGAATAGTATCGTTCCACTCTTCTGGGCAGCTTACACACAGCGATGATCCGGACAAAACAAAATAACACGTGCCGAGAAACTTCTCAACACTGCTGGATAAGACCAAAACTACATTGCACATCTGTGACGCACAGGACATCGAAAATGTACCTCACCCAAAACACACACCTGACTTGACCCCTCTGCTTCCCTGAAAGGAAGTCTATTTTCTGCCAATGAGGATTGGCTGAAGTAGAAAAGTAGGACGGTTTAGCCCCAAGGACTGTTGTAGGTAATTGAGAGATGGAAAAAAGTGTCTCACTGTAAGAGCTGCTTATATGGAGGCAACCTAGTGTGTGTGCACAATTTCATGTTTCGATCTTTATCATTTCATCATCAGGCTAAATACTAGCAATAGATTTAGGTACCTGTATACTAAAACGCCTTTTACTTTTATGTATCCGTTTGTCTTCAAAAGAACACCAGGTATATCTTCAACAATAAAAAAAACAAACTCTAATCTGCTATAGCAAGCAAAATAATTAGAATTCAAAACATCCAAACCTTGAAAACGTTAAACATTAAACATCTTTCTTTCTTTCTTGATCAAATTACCTTGTATACAGAATTGCAGTTTAAGGACAGCTTTAATAAGCTGTAATTGTTTTGCTTCAAGATATATGACAAGAAGGTGATGAGCCCACTGCCTTTATGGGCAGAATTAATTTTGCGAGTACAGCAGCCAGAATTGGCCTACTCTTTGCGATTTTGAAACTGCCGTGGGTTCTTTAACGTGCCTAACGCAGACACGGGACCTCCTGTTTATCGCCAATTCCGAGGAGGCAGGGTGTTCTAAGAGACTCTACTACCAAATAGAGCCCCGATGGCGCGCTTTGGTGACCATTAGGAGCAATTTGGAACCATTTTATGCAGAAAAAAAGAACATTATGTTTATTGGTTTCTAGGGATTGAACCGCCGACCCTCGGACGCTGTGGCGAACACCTTAACCACTCAGCCACCGTACCGCGTCATTAAACATCATATCTAGGAAATCAATATTATCCAACAGTTTCTGAAATTTGATCAAATTTTGAAGATAATTATTGTTCCACTCATTCACTACACTATTCGGGGGGTGGGGGGGGGGGGGATATCGTCTTACTTATCGAAGTATGACCATATACTTTGTATTACCCTCCAAGGGAATTATTGTATGCGCTCTAATCTTTCCTCGAAGGGTCATCCCATTTAAAGATTTGACGCAATGAATTGCTCTATTTGTAAGACATGTGTGTCGTTAATTCGTCTCTTGATAGTACCCTCTATTATGAAGATAAACATTTCATTAGTTCGTCGGTTTATCATCAAAACATTGCCATGCAAATGACCGATGCCACGTTGATATGAACTATACTTTTGTTTTAGTTCTTTCTTTCTTTCTTTATCAAATTTCCGTTTTGTACCGCATTGCAGTGTTTTGTTTTAGTATGGTATGTATTTACTGTCAAACCATTGCTATTAATTATAATATCCATGAAGATTGTGAACTTGATTGAGATATCTTACTTGTGAATGTGTGTAATATTGTACTGTAATAAGACAGGAGCAATGAATGAGTCATTAATTCAATACGTTTTCAGAATGGATTTTGGAAAGAATCGGAGATGACGCCATCATTGTTGACGAGAGTCCTGTCTCGTTTGGATTTTCGTATTCTACCAACAAATCCGTTGCACCAACAATCCCAGTTGATTGTGTTCTGCATTTCGGAGACGGCTCTCTTGGAAGCATGACTCGTATTACATTTCCATTTGATACAAAACTACCATGGGCCGATCATTTCTTCACACAGGTACGCAATCTCGTGTACATGGTTTCCATAGAATATGAGCCACTTTTAAAAATAGATTTAAAAAACCGAAATGGGAAAGATATCACAAACTGTCTTCCTACAACTCCCTTCCCAATATGTGTGGTTTTGTTCAGTACTAATCAATTTTTATCACACGAGGTTTGTGTTCAGGTTGTGAAATAGTCTAAGATGTGAACACACTGAAATCCAAATAAAACAAAAATAACGTCAAAGATAAACAAATTATTAACAAAACAAAATTCCAATAAGACAAAAGTCGATGAGCTGAAGATGATCACAGCTGCTATGCTTTCGGTGAATCCTGCAATGTTACGAAACACGAGGAGTAAATTCCACATCACACTCTATTAAGAATTATTC
>JAUELH010281235.1:0-10994 GCA_031471375.1 Hermissenda crassicornis | reverse complement strand
GTGTGTGTGTGTGTGTGTGCGTGTGTGTGTGTGTGTGTGTGTGTGCGTGTGTGTGTGTGCGTGTGTGTGTGTGTGTGTGTGTGTGTATGTATATGTGTGTGTGTGTGTTATCTGAATTTCACTTGGGGGTCATCTAAACCATTTATATATATATATATATATCATTATCATCATATGACATGAGATTAATATATCTCTCATAATGACCAAAGTATGAAAACAACATTTCCCACTCAGGACAAGGACAGGTGGGCGTATGGGGTGTTCTGATCATACAAACAAATAACAAGCAGATATCCATCCTGCAATAACTCAACGACCACCTATTGAGATATCTACCTAGACACCTAGACAAACTACCAATGAAAAAAAATGAAAGCTGATGATATCCATATCTCATCTAGTCATATCATCAATTATTATTATTATCATAATCATTATTATTGTTATTATTATTGTTATTATTATTTCGTTTATTATTGTTATCATTAACATCATAATTATTATTATCATCATTATCATTATTGTTGTTAAGCTCTACTATCATTTTAGCCAGCTATAACTTTGAGCAGTAAAGAATAAAACAACCACATTTGATTTGTTAATATAATAATATTGTTTCTTATCAACTTTATATATAGCAAATTCAGGGAGAGTAATACAAGGTGTGAAATCCTCACAGTGATAGTGATAGACCGACCACCCTCAATAATCGGACCATCACACTAGGAGTAGGAGGGTGAAGGCTGGGTGATGAAATAATGGAAAGGATGGAGAGTAGCAGGTAGAAATATCAGACCAATAAAAACTATAAAACGTGCCATCAATGTTGGCCATGCCCTGCCCACTTCTCTCCTTCACATGAAATTAATGTGATTGTAAAATAAAGCAAATATAATATGTAACAAAAACAAACAGGTACACATCTTTGTTTGTCATTTAGTAATTTCGTTGTTTTGTTTGGGGTTTGTTTTGTTTTTCCATTGCTGCGGTTGTTGTGGTAGTTGTTGCAGCACTTGTTTGTGTTGTTGTTGCTGTTGCTGTTGTCGTTTTTGTCCCTGCAGATTTTACTGTGTAAGCAAAAATAAAGTTGAGTACAGCTGTACTACTAGAAATGGCCGAGTCTTTCACTTTTGAAATGCTTCATTAATTATAATTTCATAAACTAAACCTTTGACTAAAAAAGATTGTTGAATTAATTAGTCATGATACCGAAAACAAAATCGCTTCGGTGGTCAAAGGGAAATAAGCGAGGAAACACGAAAACTTACTAGCCAACTATCAAAAGGTTGTTTCCCTTGATTCTACTATGAGGTATTCAAATAAAAACTATTCTTAACTTAAATAATTTCAACAACATTACAATTGCAAAATATCATAGGCCAAAATCGGAAAATATAACTTACAAGAATAATTTCATGTTTTATATATTAGATTAATCCAAACCATGTCTGTCAAATCTTTTGTAAACACAAAATCTCTATCAGGGATAAGTTAATTGATAAGGTGTAACTTACACTAACACCTTCATGACTCACGTGCACTTTTTTTTTAAAATGCATTATTTTAAAATAAGTGATACCAGAAGAAAAGCGAGTAGATTAATATTTTAAATAACCATAAACTGCACCCAATGATGAGCTCATTAAATAATAATTGTCAGTGTCAGTGACATACACCATCAGTTTCTGGTCAAAGGGAGGTTATCCAAATAATAGGGAAAGTGTACTCACCCATCACAGTAACAGATTGTCTCCCATTACCTTGATGTGTTCACAACGGCATGCAAATAAGTGCCATTCGATAATTACGCACTTTGATCAAGAGCTTTCACTGGGTATTGAACTGACGCTTAAGATGCACAGTGGCATACTGGGGGTGGAATGATTTTTACGTGGTGAATGTTATGGGTTCAAATCTGACGTGGTGCATTACCTTCATCTTCCTTGACTACCTCTAATGAGAAAGAATAATCCCAAGAGAAAATCAATCACACATCCATGGCAATTGATAGTTTACATCAAAGTAGTAGTCAGTATATCAGGCATCAGGCTGTCCGGTGTTTGACTCCTTCCAAGGAATTTATTTTTTACCAAGGCAAGAAATTTGACTCCACTCAGAATTGCATGAGTAACTGGCTGATTAAGACAGCCATTGTTTTTTTCCGTAATAAACTGTATAAGCAGGCTGTCATTTTTTTTCCAATGTGTTCTGTATTGGCTATTGGGAGTGAGTTGTTCATTGCAAAGCCCCATGAGTATTGGATATGAGTGCTGTATAAGTGATAACTTTACAGATGTATAACACAACCATGATCATAATCAAGTCAACAAAGTGATTTCAGAATATCCATGAACAATATGACATAGGCATCGCCACAATGAAGAGGGTATACTATGCTCCCAAAGGACCTTTGGGAGCACAGTATATCCTCTTCATTGTGGGCATGCCTATATATATATCAAAAGCAAAATTTCAACACCCACTTTTCAGCACTCCATTACGGAGTCCATATCGGTTATATAGAATATCAAGTCCATCTCTCGCAGAATTTCAAAACTAGATCACATCCTTGGATGTATCCATAACGACCCAAGGACTGATCCATAACGACCCAAGGACTGACCCATAACGACCCAAGGACGGACCCATAACGACCCAAGTACTGACCCATAATGACCCAAGGACTGACCCATAACGACCCAATGACTGACCCATAATGACCCAAGGACTGACCCATAACGACCCAAGGACTGACCCATAACGACCCATAACGACCCAGGGACTGACCCTCTCGGGTTCAACTGGAGACCTGATTTAACAGTTTCAAACTTTTTTAGTTGAATACTTATACGATTTTCAACAAACAAGGTCATTGTCTAAAAAGGCAGCATCTTCTATCTGTAGCCCATCTTTATTGCAATTGTGTGTGATTGACCATTCAAAACGCAGAGGTTTTAAAAAAGTGAAACAACCAAAATCTCCATCAGGATTCAAACATCGAACTTTTAGACCAAAGGTGAGTTACTAAAACACTACACCACCAGTTAACTCAACCTTATGGTTACAAGGTGAGTTATTTCCCATTGTGCTTACTACAAACTCACACTGTGATCAAGTGACTTTAACAAGGGCGAGCCAGTGGTGTAGTGGTTAAGTCACTCGCATTTAGTTTGAGAGATCGAGGGTTCGAATCCTGGTGGTGACACTGGGTTTTTTCCTCAAGATCTCTGAGTTTACAAGGCTCATACCACACAGTCCTATCGCAGACTTTTAAATAACCTTCATGTGTTGCAAAGGGCGTTAAACTAAAAACTTTGAACTTTGACTTTAACAAGACAACAAAAATACCTTTTCATAAGATGGGAACACGTCTGTGCATTTATAATGTGCACTCTTCTCAAAGAATTCTCCAGGCTAAGGGTGTCCATTTGTGGAAATCTGGCTTGGAAGATTTCCAGTAATCTGAAAAGTATTGACCTTTCATTACTTATATTCTTACCATCTGCAAAACGTGTTCGGTAGTTGTTAGTTAATTTCATGTGCCAGTATCAGTGATGCATTTGTATTGCCACTGTTGTTTTCGTTTATTATCCCAACTAATAATTGGCAAGTACATACAGCACCATGGTAGATATACATGAGCTAAAGGTATATGATTCAGTATTATGTGTTGGGACATACACGTTTCGTTATGATGTCTTCATAGTGTGCAACTGCTATATTCAGCCATAACGGATGCTTTGAAAAACAGACCTAAGAGTTCACATTATGGGAAAACATTTTATGGGCAATGTAACCAACACTGAATAGTCAAAGGTTAAGGATCAACAATAATTGATTACTCTAAAAATTCAAGTCACATTACTATATAGACTATCTATGCCATTATCAGCTTCCCTACAATTAGACCAAGAAAGAAAAAAAAGTATTGTTTTCCAGTGACAATCAACTGATCTGTCCAAGTTTTCATTATCGTCAACATCACTTTTACTACTTTACTATTAGAAATTCGAAAAGAAACATCTCACTTACACACTGGCCAAATATATAGGAAGTAATAATGGGAACAAAACCACAAATAACTTTTCCAACATTGTCGTAATCCAGTATGGAATGTGCTCCTGCAATAATAATAATAATAATAATAGATACCATTTCTATAGCGTATAGAAACTGTCTCAAGGAGGACTCTTACACCGTAAACATTCCTTTATGGCAAATACCCTAGAGTATTAGTGTATTAGCTTCAGCATAACTATCCAGATCATTTATGGATGTTCATCAACAGCGACACCTGCGTTAAAGAGCACCACCTCTCCAGTGCAACCACCGATAAACGATAACGACCACTTATTATCCTCAACCCTTTTCATTTTCTTCATCATCACCCTTCACTTTGACCACCTGTTTATAATGACTATTTCCATCACTAATTAACTATATTGTTTTCATGATAGGGGTAATCATTGAGAGAAATGTGACATTCAACCATTTAACAAATATTTTTACAGGTTAATGGAAGGTAAACAACTGCTGATATTTACCTGAGCTTAAAACATTGACTGAATTATCTCCCCTTTATTTTATTTTTGTTTATTGTTTTTTTTTATTGTATAATTCATTGGCAATACACACAGTACACTTTATTGCTTGTTTATTTGAACTTTACAGGTATTTTAGATCTCATCTCATCTCATCTCATCTCATCCGAACCAGCAGCCATCTGGTATTTTAGATAGTAAAGATGATTAAAATTAGAGAGGCATTGATGGGTAACACCTGGTGGAGTTGAGCTTATACCTGGTGGAATTGAGCTTTCACCTGATATATATCCATTTACATTCATTGGTGGAATGCCTAGGCCTGATGGTGTGGCAGCGACAGGGTGACCAGTAAACCAATGGAGTAGGTTCATGCTTACATAAATCTATGCGAAAAAGTAATAAACGATAAAGAAAGAAAGAAAGAAAGAAAGAAATGTATAAAATGCAAATATTATGCAATTCCACTTTTCTTCAACTTAATGCACTAAATAGTTTTTAAGAGGATTTATAAAAATACAAACCTTTGAGCAGAAAAAGCTCCTTCTGTGTCTATATAGATGGCTCCCTTCCCTTTATTGGCACATGAAGAAACAAGAGTTGACAACATGAGACAAAACTGTGTCTTTCCACTGCCAGGAGGTCCTGTGATCTGTACAGATAAAAATTAGAAAACAGCTCCTTTCGATCAAAAATATATTATATTATATATATTATATATATACATCTATTAACAAACATTATGTTTTGGTTTTCCCTTTTACAAATATAGATAAAGATGGTGATTGGGTGATTTCAGTTTTAATGTTATGGTGGTTAAATTACGACGGGAACATAGAAAAGGATAAGATATAGACCTGGCTAGCATTCTAGAGAGTAGCTCTGCGAGAGTCCAAATGTCTAGAAATTAGTCTGATAAAAAGGTAAATAAATAAGATGTTTGTTGTGTGTGTTCTGTGCTGAAAGACAGAACATGAAAGAACCTTTCAAATTTGGTTTTTTCCACATTCAATCTCACTTCATCAAAATACTCAGGCAAAATATTAGAAATCAATATTAGGTCTAATCTGCTAAAAATCAAAATACAAGGTATTGGGGACTAAGTATGGCAAAATATTTAAATCCTTATTTTTCAGTTTACTGATGTTTACATATCTAAGTCAATCTGAATTAAAACCAATAGTAACTATTGATGTCGAATATATATCCCGATAGCTTGTAATTGATCCTTACACTGCAATGCGGTACAAAAAGGAAATTTGATAAAGAAAGAAAGAAAGCTTGTAATTGAAACACTGGTACAATATTACTTCTGTGATTGTCCCATGAGGCAGACCACCACGGAGGATCTTGTCCAAAGCTGGCATGGAGGTAGACGTGTAATTGGGGTTTGGCAACCCATCATCACTATCTTGCTTCATTTCTAATGCCTGAAATGAGATGGAACACTTTATTTGTCTGTGTTTAATAAAAATGTCTTTCTATTCAGGACAAATGGGGGAAATTTCATAAAGGAATTCTAAAATATAATTTTCCACAAATCTATTTTTTGCATGACAATCTATTTTGGAAAAAATTACGATATTTTTCGTCATATTATAAATAAATAATCTAACACTTTATTGCATGCTATAACAATGGGAGGAAAACTAAACAGAAAAAAAAGGACCGAAATTTTTTTTAATGATAATTATAAAAAGGTTGACAATAAAAACCATGAGAGTCTGGGGAAAAAACACAAACATAAAAAAAACAGATCAGATATGACAAAGTGGCAGCATTATAATATAATATTAAGTGTCTCTTACATTAGAAAGTTTTGGAGATACTGCCTCACTACACACTTCAATCAAAAACTTTACTTGAGCATATGAACAGTCAGACGATCTGAGAAGTTCAATAGCAGACCGTGAGAGAACATCCTGGGAAGACAATAGAGAAAACATCACATTTCATAATTCAATCATTTTGCAGATTAATATAAAAAAAAAATTTATTCTGAGTAACAGTATATGATTAGTTTTGCAATACTTTACTAAACTAGCTGCTTTCTGATTTTGGAGAGTTTTTGATGAAATTAAGTATTATATTTACTAATGCTAACTTAGCAAATATGCCGACAAACTGATAGGCAAGAGTTAGTCTGACGTCATTAATCATTATGTCATTTTTAGCTAAATACTGGAGATTTTTGTCTGATTGATCCATTTTTGTGCAATCTTTTTACCGGGCCAGTTTATTGCTGCGGTTGGAGAAACGGTAGCCCTGTGGTTAATGTGTTGGACTTCAGGCCCTGAGGTCCTGGGTTTGATTCCTTCCAAGAACGTGTTATTTTCCTGGGGCAAGAAATTTCACTCCAATTGCCTCACTTGACTCAGGTGTAAAAACAGCATTTGCTTTGTCCAAAAAATTGTATCTACACCTAACAGGATACATGTCTTGTTGAATGTGTTCTGTGTTTGCTGGGGGGAGTGAATATATGTTAAAGTGCATGAGCATATATGCGCTATATAAATGGTATTCCTTTTGCTGTTTCCCAGCTTTCTGTGATATAGGCTTGTTCTCTTACTCTTTGCAGCAGACGGAATTAAAGATGCATGTTTTCACTGTATGTCAACTTCTACCTGTTTAATTTTGTGCAGAATGGACCTGCTTGTACAATTGGATGATTTGGTTAGCCTAAATATGTGTTTACCTATACTACTTGTAATGTATGGTGTGTATCATGTGCGATTATATTCTATGTATTGCATGTCAGCCTTTATGATGATTGGATCAATTTAGTCCAACGTTCTTCTAAATACTGTAAAGCGCATTGAGTATGACTTGATCATGATACTGATAATGCGCTCAATAAGTGATATGTATTATTATTATTAGTCCGAAATGAACCTTCACCCAAAAAATGAATTCAACGAATATTTCAGATTATCCAATCCACCCAAATTCAGCCATTTGTTTAAGACTCACACCTGCACGATGGTAGTGTTCGTACAACTGCAATAAAAACCAATCAGGGTTATTTATATAAGGTTGTGAGTGTATTCGCATTCCTGTATAACAAGCACGTCGCCATGGCTCTATCGGGTAGTAGATTCTTTTTTTTAGAAAATCTAGCCCTCTCGGATAGGGCGATAAACAGGAGGTCCCAAGGTTCATTTTAAATATCTAGACAGTTACACACTTAAAAAATAAAATCTGATTTATATTATAAAAATCCGATTTTTTCCAACAAAAGGCCCCTTACAGGTATGCGAATAACGACAGCCTTTATATAATATATCTCATTTTTTAAACAATGAAACAACCAACCTTTTCCTACCAATTCCTTCCCATTGTACCTCCACATTCTCTAGTTCATATGAGATTGATCAGAACCTTGCGTATGTAGAAAACTAATTATTAGCGCCAGTTTTGCACCCAATGAAAGGCTGCACAAAATTAAGATCCGAAAATACAGTCCAGGGCCAACGCTGCTGACCTTACATGGTGGTAGTGGTATGACCTACTGTGATGTAGCATCACCGAAGGCTTGTGTACCCTGTTGTTCACCAGCAGCATAGTGGACGGTCTTCAAAGATTGAGGATGGGTGTGACCATGATTACACAGTTGTCTGCCTTTCATTTGGTTCTGGTCTAGTATTAGGTGTAGGTCGTTGTCACATTTTGGTCAACCCTGATCCTATCATCACATTCATTAATTTGTTTACTGAACTGGCCTAGGACTAGGATATTGATTTAAGATATTACTGTTCAGTGTAGTGTGTATTACTCATGATGCCAGTTAATGAAACGCACAGTTGGGACTATTATCTTCTTGTCTATTTCCTCCTGATTCGAGTTATTTCTGACCTGTATTGTGCTTTTATGTTGAAAGTGCGCTTATTTAATGATGTATTAGTATTATTATTGTGTACCTATACTTGTTTTGTACTTCTTTCAAAATGCATGGTTGGCCCCAACACACTGTTTTAACGGTATTAATGAGGTAAGAAAAGCAAACAAACTGTTACAACTTACTTTACAATGTCTGATATCCTTCTTTGCCAGTTTTTCTAACATTTCTTTAGGAATGTTTAGACGTCTAAGTTTGACAGACATTGTTGACAATTCGTCTATCCCTTTTGTTTATTTTTGAAGTTTGTTTTGCGCTGTCTGCTAGATTTGATCAAGGGAAATAACTTCTATGGTGTCTTTGCAGTACATTCCCCTCATAACACTACAACATTGTCAGTTGGTTGCCAGATTGGTAATTCTTGGGGTGGAATAAGTCAACTATCTTTGGTTGGTAGGGTATGGGTTGACATCAAGATCAAATCAAGGATACCTGCTGGAATGGGACAAGTTTAATACGATATGCATGACAGAACCACTAGTTAATATTGGGAATTGAGCACCATTACCAATATAGCTCATAGAATGCTGGAAAATAGTAAGATGGATTAGTTAGAAGAAAAAAATGATGTAGACCCCACCCCATCAGAGGAGTCCGCCAACCATTCCCCGACCAAGCTGTCATATTAGTATGGTATCGGCCTACTAGGAAATGTAATCTGCGACAGTCCAGCAACCGTCCTTCATCAAAATGCTGTTAATTGTCCGGGTTAGCTCCAGTAGGACTTACATATTCTGGTTGCATAACATATAACAATGTTGTCTCCTGGCCTTGTCGATATCCATTTCTTTATTAGGTGTTTCCAAAGTCTATAAAAGGCTTTTATAGACTTTGGTGTTTCAGACAACAAACTCGTGTTTTCTGCACAATTCAAAGAGTCTATCACTCCTTTCATTAATCACTCCTAACCCATGAGGACCAAATACTAAATCAATTTGATGCCCCCCACCTTCAGTACTAAGATCTCCCATTGCAATCCAAACGTATTCAGATCGTAATTATTTTAATGCTTTCGTTTAAATTTAATTATAATGAGAATATCTCATATTTTACAGCACTTATTTGGTATAGAGTGTATAGAGAATGAAGATTTACAACTCTCAGTCAACGTCGAAATGCAATTAAAGAAAAATTATGATGACTCAAAGACATTGGGCTCATCACCTACTCGTCTTAAATCTTGATGCAAAGCAATTATAGCTTGTTAAAGCTATCCTTACACTGCAATGGGGTACAAAAAGGTAATTTGATCGAGAAAGAAGAAAGATGACTCGAAACAAAGGCACTGCAAATGCAATGTTGACGCTAAACACGAGAACCCAGAGGTATAGAAAAACAAATATAACAAAAACTGCAACACACAAAAAAACAACAACCTGCCCTTTTGTTTGTTTTATTGACTATCAAAAACCTTTGATAAGGAATCACTCAATAGCAATATCATTGTACCGGCACATACGAGATACGATCTCTGTGATAGCCTAGTGGTTAGCGCGTCGGACTTCAGGTCGCGAGTTTCTGAGTTCGAGTCCTTCTTGGGCAAAACATGTCACCACAATTCTCTCACTCGACCCTCGATTAATCCAGCATTTTCTTCGTCCGAAAGATTGTGTATACGCGCCGAACGGGCTGCAAGGTCTTGTCCTG
Organism: Hermissenda crassicornis; assembly: GCA_031471375.1. Taxonomy (NCBI): domain Eukaryota; kingdom Metazoa; phylum Mollusca; class Gastropoda; order Nudibranchia; family Glaucidae; genus Hermissenda; species Hermissenda crassicornis. Next base: position 908 of record JAUELH010281235.1, on the reverse strand, counting down.
TATTTTCTGTGTTTGCTGTTGACCAGGGGAAGTGAATTTGTCATAAAAAAGCGCTATGAGCAAGTATCGCCGTGGATATGAGAGCTATATATAAGTGTTATCTTATCTTTTTATCTTTTTACGACATCTTTACTAATACTATTCTAGAAATTCCTGACTGACCACCGCCCTCGGGATATTATTATCTCGTGGACGGTGGGCTGACACGTGAGCCACACATTGTCCCAAACGTGAACCACCAGCGTCTGAGAACCAGGACTACAGATAGTTCCACCCCAGCGGGCAACCTGTGGAAGAAACACACACATTCATTTCAATGGGAATGTCCTTCATTCTTGTTGTATGTACTCCTACTCTGAGATCCCATTGTCCCCCTGGATATTATTATTTATTATATATTTCCATTATTTTCCACTGATAATGTTAGTGTTAGCATTATTTTCTCGAATGGTCATTGGTTCAACAGAGTAATAACAGCCAATGAAATTATAGCATTTTTCCTCAGTGGAAGTCATTGTCTCAGGCGTAGGTAGGGGCGACCCAGTGCTGTAGTGATTATGTCACACGCAATTGGTTTGAGAGGTCGTGGGTTCGAATCCTGGCGGTGACACTGGGTTGTTTTCCTCAAGACTTGTGAGTTTTCAAGGCTCAACCCCACACAATCCTATCATAGACGGACTATAAATCGGAGGTGACGCCTGTTAAATAACCTTCATGTGTTGAAAGGGCATTAAACCAAAAAAAACAACAACTGAGGCCTAGGAATGTAGTAGGTCTAGTTGTAGTTGTAGGCTTTGTGTGATTAATTACGTGCATGTTGGGAAAGAAAGCGGCGGCGCGGTGGCCGAGTGGTTTAGGTGTTCGCCACTAGAGCCGAGGGTCGGCGGTTCAATCCCCAGAAGCACGAA